>BOPN01009262.1:17500-27500 GCA_017312705.2 Penaeus japonicus | reverse complement strand
ACGCAATAATTATTTTTATACACAAAAAGGGAGACACAAAAGACTTCAAGAATTACCCATCTATAAGCTTCCTTTCAGTAATCTATAAACTGTTCACAAAAATCATCACAGCCCGTATCACCGATATATAGATTCAAAACAACCCAGGGAACAGATAGGGTTCCGCGGCGGATTCTAAACTACAGACCATATCCATACACTAACTCAAATAAGGGAGAAAACAAACGAATATAGGAAGCCCCTGTGTATGGCATTCGTAGATTATGAAAAGGCATTCGATTCGGTACAAATATCTATGAACTGTTCACTAAAATCATCACAGCCCGCATTACCGATGCATTAGATTCAAAACAACCCAGGGAATAGGCATGGTTCCGCAGTGGATTCACAACTACAGACCATATCCATACATTAACCAAATTGAGAGACAAAACGATTGAACATAGGAAGTCTCTGTATATGACATTCGTAGATTACGAAAAAGGCATTCGACTCGGTACAGATAGCAACAGTACTGGATGCAATTTCGTAAACAAGGAGTAGAGGAAATATACTGCAGATTATTAGAGGATATGTATATATATATATATATATATATATATATATATATATATATATATATATATATATCCTCTAATCCTCTAATCTGATAATCTAATCTATCCTCAGCGACCATCGAAATCCACGCAGAAACCAATAAAATACCAATAATAAAGGGTGTTAGGCAGGGCGACACCATCTCACCGAAGCTGTTTACAGCTTTCTTGGAGGAAGTATTCAAGAAATTAAATTGGAAGGAGAGAGGGATTAAAATAGGGAATGAGCACTTAAGCAATCTAAGATTTGCAGTTGACATTGTTCTTTTCGGCGAGTCAGCAGATGAATTACAACAATTAATAAGCGATTTAAATAGGGAAAGTCTGAAGATTGGCCTTAAAATGAACATGAAAAAACTAAAGTCATGTTCAACAGTCGAACCCCAGTTAAGCAAATACAAATACAGGGCGAGGGCAGTGAACGAGTATGTATACCTAGGGCAACTCATTCAGTCGAGTACATCCTGCGAAGCCGAAATAAAACGGCGAATCAGGATAGGTTGGAGTGCCATAGTAATATATTACGAGGTCGTCTGCCACTATGTCTAAAGAGAAAGATTTTTGACCAATGTGTCCTCCCCGTCATGACATATGGATCAGAGACATGGACTACGACCAAGGCACTCGAGAGGAAATTAGTAAGCGCCCAAAGAGGAATGGAAAGGCTTATGCTAGGAGTTAGTTTAAGAGACAAGAAAAAGTCCACATGGATCAGGCAAAACAAAACAAAGTAGAGGATATACTCAAGAGCATCAAGAAGAAAAAGTGGCAGTGGGCTGGACATATATATCGGAGACAGGACAACAGGTGGACAAAGAAAACAACAGAATGGGTAATGCACGACACAAAGAGATCCAGGGCAAGACCAATGACTAGATGGCGTGATGAAATAGCGAAATTTGCAGGAGTAAACTGGAATCAGAGGACACAAGACCGGAATGACTGGAAAAGATTGAGAGAGGCACTGCCTGTATCATTCCTGCAGTAGAATGATACAGGCTGATGATATATATATATATATATATATATATATATATATATATATGTATATATATATATATATATATATATATATATATACACACATACACACACCCACACACACACACACACACACACACACACACATATATATATATATATATATATATATATATATATATATATATATATATATATATATATATATTATATATGTATATATATATATATATATATATATATATATATATATATATATATATATATATATATATATCATATCGTTATCATTTCATTATCATCATCATTAATTTCATCTTTGTTATATTTGAAACTATTTTTATTAATTTCATTATAATTCTTATCATCGTTACTATTATTATTACCATAATGATCATTATTATTATAATCCTCATTATTATCATTATCATCATTTATATCATTTGTGCATTATTATCATTATTAATAATATCATTTAATATCATTGATATTAATATTATTGTTATAGTTATCACTACCATTATTATCATTACTATTATTATTGATATTTTTATCATCATTAATATTATAACTATAATGATTTTTTTGTATCATTATTATTATCTCCATCCGTATTATCAGTAGTATTATTGCCATTATAATCAAAATTATCATTAATGCCATCTCTTCATTTCTATCATATTATCATTACATTTGATATCATTAGTATTATAATTAGAATCATCATCTCAGTATAATCATCATTGGTTATATGATTGTAATGGCTATCGCCATTTTATTGCTATCATCGTTACTTTTATGATTATCAGTATCATTATTATTATTATCTGTATTACTATTATTATCATAATTAATATCATTATCATTATTATTATTATCCTTATTGGTGTCATTATGTATTATTATTATCATCAGTGTTATTATCATTATCATTATGATCATTATTATTGTTATAACAACTGTTACTTGCATCGTTATCATTGCATCATTATCTCTATCACTCTAAACCCTGTTGTTATCGTTATCATCTTTATCATCACTACTAACGCTGTTATCATTATCACGTTTATAGTCTTTGCCAACCTTGCACTTATTTTCATTGTATCTTGCGTATATAAACTTTTTTCTTAGGACATCTATATTTCTTTACATAAGTGGTGTACTTTCATTATTTTCTATGGCATGTCACTGTGTACTGCCCTTGCATTTTTTTCCGTAAACAGCCGTTTAAACCAGCCATAACTTTTGTTTATGTTGAAAATCTCTGGAAACGAGAGAAAAGAGGAAAGAAAAAATGTCGAGATTTTTTTTTTTTTGACGCCGGGAATCCAAATGGATAAACAACACTAACATTCTAACATTTATGTACACACACACACACACACACTCGTATTTTGTCTGTGTCTAAAGAAAAAAAAAAAAAAAATAGGCGGAGAGACAAAGAGTAAGAGAGAACGGAAATAAGACTAGAGGGAACGAGATAAGATGATAAGGCCAAAAGGGAATAAAACAGAGAAAATAAAAGGATCAAGAGAAAGAACGAGGAAAAAGAGAAAAAGAAAAGGATGGAAGGCAAAGAACTCTGAAATGTCTTTGTGCGAGGTGGCATAAACAACGCCTTAAAGCTAGCGTGCTTTCTTTACCGAGGCATTCCCGCGAGATGCCACCTCCGGGCCGTTTCAGACCCCGATCCCCTCTTTCGCCCCCCCGTCCCCCTCCCCAGCCCCCTGTCATCTCCCCTAACCCCCCCTCCCCCGTCCCTTTTCTCCCTTGGGTACAGAACATTTATTAGGGAGAGAGAAACTCTGCAGAGCTCAGCTCCCTTTCTCTTCGATTCAGGATGTTACTATTTACGTACTACTACTGGAGAAATGTTTTGTAATCCTCGCCTTACGTTTGAATTTATGATTATATTACTGTGTGATATTATTGATTAAGTACCATTCAGCGTATTTTGTAGAGATTCTTTCAAACTAGTTGCTATTCTTTCTGCATGATATAACAGTTTTTACTTTTGGTGATATTCAGTTTATCTCACCGAAAACATAAGTTCATAAATAGAAACCAAACGGATAAATAAGATTTACCGGTTGGCAACAGCTTCGACTACGATATTATCATAAACAAAAGTGTCGCATCTCAATATAGGATATGTTTAGATTAGGCGGGGCAGATAACTCTACGGGTCTATAATACCACGTTTCAATACATAAACGTTACAATGTCATGACTCTACATCAATGTATCAAAGCTTGCCCATGCCTGTGCAGTTAGCCAGGGTGGTAAATAAAGATCTAGACTAAAAAAAACTAAACGTTTCCTTATTATTAAATGATTTTTTACACTCGATGCAATAGAATAATGAGCGTGTCAAGCGTACAAAAGGAAAGATAGAAAGAAAACAATAAAAAAACGAAATGTCAGATATTATATGCTTAATGGCAAATAAACAGACATATGCAAATCAGTAACTGCACAGTGATAAATAATTTGCAATACGTGAAAAGCCAAGAAAGAGGAAAATATAAGCAGACGTTCATCACAGATAAGATATAAGCCTCTTTGGTTGCCTCACCTTTCCTTCCTCCCTCATTATCTGCTTCATTTTCCCTTCCTTCCCTCTCCTCTTATTTACCCGCCCCCTCTCTCTTCCCTCCTCCCCTCCTCCAAATCCCTCATCCCCCTTATGATTCAGCACATCTGTCATTGACTTCGAGATTATCAGAAAGGAAAAGGAAGGGAGATGTCCGCTACTTCTTTTTTCTTTTTATTCTTTTTTTTCTTTTTTTGATATTTGGCGTTCAAAGTGTGATTTTTGGAATATTAAGAGGATTTGTTTTGAAAGTTCTTCGGGGAAAACTTTTCTCACAAGACAGGATCTTAATTTTAACTAGGTTATGGGAGACTGTAGAAAGAACGGGAAAATTGAAGTGAAGAATGATGAATTTGCTTCTGACAATGAGAACACTTTTTCACCTGTGCGGAAGGAGTCAGACGAACGGCTTACTTTACTTCTGCGCAAAGCAATGTGCTGAATGAACGAAGGATGGTTGAATGAACGAATGGAGGGTGAAAGGATAGATGCAAAAGCTGATGGAAGGATGGATTGATAGGGGGCCGGTTGTATTCTTTGTAACAATGGAACTGTCGAAGTCTTAGATCAAAATTAAACTCTCTTAGATTATTAGCCTCGTCCTATGCTCCCGATATTATCGTACTACAAGAAAGCCATTTAAACGACCAAGTCTCTGACGAGGTCGTATCGCTAAGAAACTACCATCTTTGTAGAAAAGACCGAGAGGGAAGGGGTGGAGGCGGAGTCGCCATGTACATCCACCAGAATCTCCCTTTCATTGAAGTGACGATTAATTCTACTTTGGAACACGTCGCATGCAAAGTAAAATTCAATAACACGTATCTGACTATATGCTCAGCTTACTGTCCACCTGATAAAATGTTAATTTATGATGAGCTTTTTGCTATTCAGGACAGTCTGCCAAATAATAAATTAATTTTAGGTGATTTTAATGCTCGTCATACATAATGGGGTTCCCTGCGGGTGAATGGTAGAGGTGAGCAAGTAGTTAAGTTGATCAACGACTCTGATCTGGTTCTTCTAAATGATGGTAGTCCAACGCGAATAGACGATAATACTGGTAATTTGAGCTTTAATGATCTATCACTGGTCTCTTCAACACTAGCAGCCAAGTGCCTGTGGCACACCATTGACGACTTTCGTTGAGAGCGTCCTTCCTATTTGTATTCAATATTCATGCGACACCACGAGGACGCCTTCAGCACCCAAATTTAACGTAAAAAGAGCAGATTGGGTCGCCTTCACAAGGAGCGTCAAGCTCGAAGTTGTTGGAGAAACCATTGATGATAAAGTAAACAATGTTCAAAATTGTATCATAAATGCAGCAATGGCAACCATCCCTAAGACTTCGACAGATAGCGTTAAGCATAGAGTTCCATGGTGGACACCAGATTGCCGCAGGGCGCTATGTAAACGAAATAGGGCCTACAGGCTTTTCCTTAATAATATTTCAAATGAGAACTTTCGCAATTACAAACAAGCGAGAGCTAGGGCTCGTAGAACAATCAGACAAGCCAAAAGAGACTCCTGGCGAAGCTTTGTCTCTACGATCAATAGCAATACTAAAATTTCAGAGGTTTGGTCCACAGTCAATAGAGTAAATAGAAAAAAACAATCAATAAAAATCAGAAACATCTTACATGAGGGAAATAATTATGATGCACCTAGAGACATTGCTAACACAATCGCCAGGCAGTTCTCTTATACAAGCAGCTCGGAAAATTACAACCCTGCATTCCTGACCACCAAGGCTTAGCCGAGCTGCAACCAATTCACTTTGCCACAGGAGATAACCTTGATTATAATAAAGATCTAACTATGAATGAGCTTGTCCGAGCCCTAGAAGCCTGTAGAGGAACATCCCCAGGCCCGGATGAGATTCGATATGAGATGATAAAGCATCTTAATCATGATGACATGATTAAGTTGCTAGAAGTGTACAATGATCTTTGGAAAAGCCAGACTTTTCCAAATTCATGGCACTTCGCCCACATCATTCCCATATTGAAAGGAGGGGGAAATCCCAGATCCGCCATTTCTTACCGCCCAATTGCGTTGACAAGCTGCTTATGCAAGGTCATGGAAAGAATTGTTAATAGTAGGCTATTGCATTTTTTAAATACCAGGAATTTACTAGTTGACGAGCAGTGCGGCTTCCGAAAGGGACGCCAAACTCTCGATCAGCTAGTAAAACTGGAAAGTCATATTCATGAGGCATTTGCCAAAAAGCATTTTTTGATTTCAGTATTTTTAGATATAGAAAAAGCCTACGACATGACATGGCGACATGGCCTACTCAGAAAACTTTATGCTTTTCGGTTCACGTGGAAACTTGCCTTGTTTTATCCAAAATTTCATTTCTGACAGAACGTTTTCTGTCAAATTATTTTCTGACAATGTCACTTTCTCGGACATTTTTGTTCAGGCAAACGGGGTCCCACAAGGAAGTGTCTTGTCTCCAACATTATTTTTATGTATGATAAATGACATTTTACCATCTCCTCGGAATCTTAAATACTCACTGTACGCCGATGATTGTGCATTATGGCACTCTAGCAATAATGCAGAGTTCTCGGCAAATCAGATCCAATTGGCACTGGATATGATTCATAACTGGGGCCTCCAGTGGGTTTTAAGTTTTCCATAAAAAATATTGGAATTGGTCTTTACACATAGGAGAAAGCCCAACATCAGCCTAACTCTAGACAACCACCCAATACCTATTCAAAATTCTTCATTTCTTGGTCTACTCTTTGATAGTAGATTGAATTGGAAAGACCACATTGGTCAATTAAAGAATAAATGTCAAAAAGCACTCAATTTATTAAAGTGCATTTCTGGACACAAATGGGGAGCTGATAGAAAGTCTTTACTGATGTTATATAAATCCCTGATTAGATCTAAAGTAGATTATGGGTCAATCGTGTATGGCTCGGCAACGAGCTCAACTCTGAAAGGTTTGAATGTTGTGCAGAATGCGTGTTTACGCGTCTGTCTTGGAGCCCTTAAGTGCACTCGCACCGAGCGCCTAGAGGTAGAGTCGGGAGTACCTCCCCTCCGTCTTAGACGCGGCCAGCTTGCGCTGACCTATGCCGCCAAGGTAGCCAGGCAGCCCCAGCATCCCAACAGGGATGTTTTGCGCCGACAGTTAGGGCCCCAGCACCGCGGCGGAAAGCCGCTGTGCATTAAACTCCCATGACCTCACAGATAAAGTCGGTATATGAGTCTCCTCTACATCGATACCCTGGTCCAGTCAAATATAGCACCGTGGGAAACACCCAAATTTTCCACTTTAGTAGACTGGCTACCATCAGCCAAAGCCACGGTGTCGGAGGTGGAGGTACGCCAGAGGTTCAGAGAGATCCTAATTAAACATCTTTCCTTTTTTCATTTATATACCGACGGGTCCAAGACAGACGAGTGTGTGGGAGCGGGTGTATGGTCGACTGAATGTCAGTTGAGATTTCGATCGCCGAATCATACATCGATCTTTCTTGCCGAACTTTTTGCAATAGATAAAGCCATTAAATCACTAGAAACCACCAATAATGAAATACAGGGTAATATCATTGTAAATGCATAAGTGCCAATAAATCAATCAAGCTGATATGGGTACCTGGACACTCGGGTATCCATGGTAATGAACTGAGCTGACAAACTAGCCGGGTCGACTGGCGATCTGGAGCCTGGTATTATCCACACAGATCTCAGGTGTTTTGTCTCTTTTATAAAAGCAAAAATCCATCTCCTGTGGCAGAGTGAGTGGACCGACCTCACCAAAACCAACAAAATCAAAGAAGATATCGAACTGTGGGGCACAACCCACAGAAGAAACAGAAGGGAGGTGGTGTTAGCCCGTCTCAGGGTAAATGCCACCAGAATAAACCACCTCACTCCATATATAGAAAAAATTTTCCCTCTGCAGTGCCAACAGTGCAATACCATATTTTCCATCAAGCACATGTTAATAACCTGCAACAAATACAACAACAATAGACAAACAATTAAAAACTACTTCAGAATTAAGAACATAGAATTCAATATAATAAACTTATTATCAGACAATGAAAAAATAATAAATAAAATAATCTTTTCTAAAGGAGACAAAACTTTGTGAGCCTTACCTAGATTGATAAAATAAAATGGAATCATTGGCTTAATAACCTTGGCTTGTGCCGCTGGTTGATAGCCAATAAATCCAACAACAACAACTGGATCCAAATGAGACGGACACTCGTGTATGACTCTTTATGCCTCACACTGTTTTCAAAAACACAACAGCAACAAGCTAAAAGTCTTGGTATACTGGAACTTCCCTGTCTCAAGGGCTTCTAGTCTCGCTTGACCTTGTTGTTTCTCTGTTCATTTAACGTCAAACAAAGTCAAGTAAACCCTGTTTTTTACAGATTTTGTGCACTTTAAGTGCTTTTCTGCACCTTCAGTGCTTTTATTTTGAAGGTGACACGAGACTACAAGTAGGTGTAGTCAGCCCCCACCCCAGACCCGCAGCTCTCTTCTACCCCAGGGTAGCCCTTGCAGGCTCTGACCCCTGGGTAGGGAGGCTACTAGGACTTCGCCTGGTTTTTGGTCTACTCGTAAGGGTAGATCATCTTCCGCCGGGCGCATCCCTAGTGGAGGGGAGCAGGCCATGGAGGCTACTGTCTCCAAAAATTCCCCGAGAGAGGCCCATAGGCTTGAGGGAGAGGAGGAGGCGCCTCCCTCCCAAAAAAAAGAAAATAAAAACCGGCGGACAAGGCACTTCCAAACCCCATAAAACGTAATCCACGCGTATACCATTATACAATGGAACTGTCGAAGTCTTAGATCAAAATTAAACTCCCTTAGATTATTAGCCTCGTCCTATGCTCCCGATATTATCGTACTACAAGAAAGCCATTTAAACAAGCCAAGTCTCTGACGAGGTCGTATCGCTAAGAAACTACCATCTTTGTAGAAAAGACCGAGAGGGAAGAGTGCAAGAGCGGAGTCGCCATGTACATCCACCAGAATCTCCCTTTCACTGAAGTGACGATTAATTCTACTTTGGAACACGTCGCATGCAAAGTAAAATTCAATAACACGTATCTGACTATATGCTCAGCTTACTGTCCACCTGATAAAATGCTAATCTATGATGAGCTTTTTGCTATTCAGGACAGTCTGCCAAACAATAAATTAATTCTAGGAGATTTTAATGCTCGTCATACATCATGGGGTTCCCTGCGGGTGAATGGTAGAGGTGAGCAAGTAGTTAAGTTGATCAACGACTCTGATCTGGTTCTTCTAAATGATGGTAGTCTTTTCAACACTAGCAGCCAAGTGCCTGTGGCACACCATTGACGACTCGTTGGGAAGCGATCACCTTCCTATTTGTATTAAATATTCATGGGACACCACGAGGACGCCTTCAGCACCCAAATTTAACGTAAAAAGAGCAGATTGGGTCGCCTTCACAAGGAGCGTCAAGCTCGAAGTTGTTGGAGAAACCATTGATGATAAAGTAAACAATGTTCAAAATTGTATTATAAATGCAGCAATGGCAACCATCCCTAAGACTTCGACAGATAGCGTTAAGCATAGAGTTCCATGGTGGACACCAGATTGCCGCAGGGCGCTATGTGAACGAAATAGGGCCTACAGGCTTTTCCATAATAATATTACCAACGAGAACTTTCGCAATTACAAACAAGCGAGAGCTAGGGCTCGTAGAACAATCAGACAAGCCAAAGAAGGACTTCTGGCGAAGTACAGCTACACGAATTAGCAGCAACATAAGTCCATCAGGGTTTGATTTTTGGTAAATGAAATAAATGAAAAAATCATTGAT
>BOPN01009262.1:7500-10000 GCA_017312705.2 Penaeus japonicus | reverse complement strand
TCGGCAGATCGCCAGAGTCGCAAAGCTCGCAGAGTCAGAAGGATCATTCAACCCCGACGGCTCAGCAGCAACACGGCTACGAGCGCCAGGCCATCGCCGCCCGCACAGCAAGGGCGGCCGCAAAAACACGAGGGCGCTTCCGCGTGCAACTTGTGTGAGCTTGCTTTGTCACAGACTAAGCCTTTGGACAATATTGACTATTTTTGTCGAAATAACTTCAAGATTTAGTTTAAATGGTCCAAGGTTACGCGTCAGAAACTGTTGGGAGGTTTGTGTTCGTTGCTAACCTACTGTAGAGACATTGGCTGATGGAGTGGTCATAATTTTACTTATGAATATCTGTCCTTTGAATGAACTAATTGTTGTTACTAGCGCTCTTGTTGCGACTTCTGATGTTGATGTTGGTGCTACTGATGCAACTGCTGCTATCATTGTTGTTATTTCTGATATTATCATTATCATTATCTAAATTATCAACGCTGTAATGATAATAATGACATTCTACTTCTACCAATACCAATCAATAAAGTCCATAATTATAATTTTTTGTTATCAAAACCTATCATTATCATTATTATCATCACCTTTATCATTTTTACTATTGTTATCATTATCATCATTGTTATTAATCTAATTGCTATCATAATTATTATCATTATTATTACTATTACTATCACTACGATTGCTATAATCATCATTATCATTATTAGTATCATTATTATTATAATTTTCATTAAAATTATCAGTATTACTATTATTATCATTATTGGTATTACCATTATTACTACTACTACTATGATTATCATCATTACCAGTATTAATATAATTTTTATCATTGTTGCTGTCCATATCATATTGATCATTATTGTCATTATTGATGATAATCACAAGGATACTAATAATGACAATAATACTGATAAGATCATAGATGATGATGATGTGGAGGATAATGATAATGATATTGAAGATGGTGACAACGATAATAATGATAACAACAAGAACTATAGTGATATTGATAATGATAACAATAATGATGGTAATGATAATAGTTAAAAATGATAATGATACTAATGACACTGATAATGATAATAATAAAGAGGATAATGATAATGTAAATTATAATGATAATGATATGATAATAATAGCAAGGATGGTAATAATGATGATTATTTTGATAGCAATAATAATAATGATATGAATGATGGTGATAATAGTGATGATATTAATCATAGCAATGATAATGATAATAACGATAAGAAGAATGATGATAATAATGATGGTGATTGTAGTAATGATAATAGTTACACAGTTAAAATAATAATGATAATGATAGATAGTCATAAAAGTACCCATAGTCAGGATAATAACAGTAGTAAATGTAATGATGAAAATAATATCAATGATAATGATATTGGTAATAACAATAATTATGATAATGATGATAATAGTCATAATAATGATAATGATATTGACAATGAGAATGGTGATAATAACAATAGTAATAATAATGATAATGATAATATAATGATGATAATGATAATATAATGATGATAATGGTCATAATAATGATAATGTTAATGATAATATTAGCAATGATAATGATACTAATCATGCTAATAATGGTAATGATAATAATGATACAACTACTACTAATGATAATGATAATGGTGATAACAATAATAATAGTCATAGTGATAATGATACTGACATTAATGATAATAATAACAATCAAATTGTTGTTAGAATCATCTTAAATATCCCTGCTGCAATTTCGTTATCATTATCATGTTACCATGAGTATTATTATTACAATTACTATCATAATTATTGTTATTATCATCATTCTTGTTATCATTATTATCATCGTCATTATCTTTATCCTCCTCCTGCTCCTCATCATCACCATTATCGCATCATCATCCCTGTCCTTGTTGCCATTTTTATTTGGTTTTCGTGTAACCATCTTCCTTGTGAATCCCTCCTTTATTTACAATTCGTTATGTAATCTATTGAATATACGATCATGTTTAGCTTCTCTGATCATAAGTGTCATTCTTAGAGTAATTACTCTAGCGATATATATATATATATATATATATATATATATATATATATATATATATATATATATATATATATATATATTATATATCCCTGTGACGCATACAGGAGACCTTTTCTGTGACATTAACTGCATTATGTTGTTACGTTAACGATTTAACTTTGGGAATATCAGTGCACCAGGCCGTCTAACACTCGACATCCGGGGTTGTGCGGGGTTCTTATGCTGGACTGAAACGTCTCTGAAACTTGATAACGGAAGTGAAGCGGAAGCGTAGCACTTCCACATAAAAATGCGGCCATTCTTACGCAGGACTCGGGAAATTTTCTTGTAAGACCTATATTCTCCGTAAACGTGGTTAGAAATGAGTCTTTCTTTGCGTAATATATATAAAAAGAATAAGGTTATGAGTTGATTTAGACAATGGATGAAAAAAAA
>BOPN01009261.1:25000-27500 GCA_017312705.2 Penaeus japonicus | reverse complement strand
AGATCGATAGATGGATAGAGAAAGAGAGAAAGGGAGAGAGAATGAGAGAGAGAGAGAGAGATAGGCAGAGATAGGTAGATAGATAGATAGATGGAGAGAGAGAGAGAGAGAGAGAGAGAGAGAGAGAGAGAGAGAAAGAGAGAGAGAGAGTATGTCTTTGAGATAGATAGATAGATAGATAGATAGATAGATAGAGAGAGAGAGAGAGATCATAAAGTGAATTGCAACTCGCAATAGTTAAATCATTGATGTGATTACGATAAGAATAAATTTGCAGTTGCAGAAATAACCATAATTTATTTTCACAATCTAATAGAATCTTCTTAATTACCATAATATTTTTTGCTGGCACTATTTCATAAGCATAAACCAATTATCATTACCACGTGTGAAAATGTTGTGTATCAGCGCTCTATTATAAGGCTAATGTAATTATGATATTTTTCTATTCCTAAATTGGCAGAAGTAATATATGACAAAAAAAAAGAAAGAAAGAAAGAAAAAAATCTCTTTTCTCTGAAAAAAAAGAAAAAAAGAAAAAGAAGTGAAAGTCAAGAAATGAAGGAATTAAGTATTTATATATAAAATGATTTCCCCCTTTTTCCGAACTTTTGTTTCAGGAATAACAAATATATATATATATATATATATATATATATATATATATATATATATATATATATATATATATATATATATATATACATATATATATAAAACGCCAAAATACCCCCTTTTCCCATTTGAATACAGACAAAAAGCGATCAAACCCGAAAGCTGAAACAAGATCCCAGTTTCTCGACGATGGCAATGCCTAAAGACCCCTGTATAGCATGAAATAATAATCCCTATTAAACCGCACCATGAGCTTTTCCTATATGCTTACCGACAGCATATCAGCATTAGCTTGAGCCGCTCAATGGTGGACCGTCAGGGCTTCCTCACTATTCCCAGGCGATATGTAGAACAGCTTTAGATATAAGCCATGCACACGGGCTTCTCCTGAATAATAAACGGGAAGCAGATGTCGATCTGGTAGCACACAGGTCTCAGGTCGACGTCAAACGCGATAGCCTCGACGTACATCATTCATTTCCCTTCCTCCTGTATACACACAGACGCATTTCGAATTCTGCTGATAGAGTATTGCGCGGATGAATTATCTATTCGTCTTATGTAAAGACTTCCGCACGAGCGGAGGGAGATAACGCGATTCGACGCCGTGTTGTGGGCGCGGTTAGGATTCGTTTCTGGGCGTGTTTTGGTTAAGTGCAGCGGGGCGTTTGAGTGGCGGTACGTTTTGCTGGTAGTTTGTGTGTTTGTGTGTGTGTGTGTCCCGTGTTGAGGCGTGGAAGCACATTTGGTTCAGATGTTCATATGCCTCTCCACACAAATTGCACGTAAACGTATTCACATATCCCTCCGCACACACATAAACACGAACAAGCATACACACACAGACACACAGCACAACACACACACATACACACAAAAACACACACACACAATGCATAAACAAACACAAAACACACACACAAACAAACAAATACACACCCATAAATACACACACAACACACACACACACAAACAGACACAAACAGGGCTTCCGTACACACACACACACACACAACACACCCACACACGTAATAAATAATACACATCACCTTCTGTTTCGGTTTCTCGCCTCTCACGCCCACTTGAATTTTCCATTAAGGGCTGACCTATTCAAGAGAGCCACCATTTCTTTTTTTTTATGAGAACATTATTATTCTTTTTTATTATCATCGTGATTGTTTAGTAAAGTAAAAGGTAATTGCATTATCTGCGTTGTTTATCTATTTCATAGCATATGCATACGTGTACACACAAGGACGTACATACAAATCATGCAGGCTGATTTTTTTTTTTTTTTTTTTTTTTTTTTTTTTGTCAGTGACTAGAATTACTGAAGGAAAATGATGGATGTATCTATACATTACATGATGATATTGTAGAATTACATACAACCAAAAACCCAAGCTGCATATTTGCTCGAAATTTACCTCCACTTCCGAGATCAAGATTATTTGATCAATATGATGATGACCTGAGATATGAAGTGAACAGATTGGGAACTTTTATAGATTGGCCATGTGTACCAATGGAACCTATGGAATTATCCAAAGCTGGCTTTTTTTATTCAAGAATAGAAAATAAATGTATTTGTTATAAATGTGGATTACGAGTGAATATTCTAACAGATAAACGTTATGAATCACATCATTCAATGTTATTTGCACATGCTAAAGAACGCCCTGATTGTGCATTTGCATTGAATTTAAATGAAGGGAATGTTCCTATTCATATGAGTAAAATTATAAAAAAGATTACAAGCAAATATAGGAATAGTCATGATAAAGACGCTAGTAAGACTACTGAAAAAGAAATCAACATTTCAACAACATTGGATAAACGTAAGTAGTGATAATGTTGATGGTTTAATTTAACAAATATTATACTT
>BOPN01009260.1:0-2500 GCA_017312705.2 Penaeus japonicus | reverse complement strand
AAAAAAAAAAAATACATCTAAAGAAATCAAGGAGAGGAGAAATTCTATTAGTGTTATTACTGTTATTGTATATTATTACTTATTCCTCAGTATTATCATAATTCCATTACTGTTACTGTTGCTACTAGTGTTATTACGATTATTTATTCTATCATTGCTATCGTTTAGGCCCTATTAGTATTATAATGGTATTATTACAACTAAGTCTACTACTACTACTACTACTTTCACCATCACTACCATTTGTATTTTCTTATCATCATTTTAGTAATTTTCTCATTGAAGAAAAATCTTTAAAAAGTACAATTAAAAAAGAAAAGAAAAAAAGAAAGCAAAAAAGAGAGAATAGTCTGTTTCGGAAATAAGAGGATAAATAAAGAACACCATGAACACCGTTTTATATATATATATATATATATATATATATATATATATATATATATATATATATATATATATATATATATATATACATACATACATATATATATATATATATATATATATATATATATATATATATATATATATATATATATATATATATATATATATATACATGTTTATATATATATATATATATATATATATATATATATATATTTATATATATATATATATATATATATATATATATATATATATGTATATATATATGTATATATATATTTACATATATACATACATATGTGTGTGGGGGGGGGGTGTGTGGGTGGGTGTGTTTATAGAAATTGTGTGTGGTACATTTGAAGAGACAAGGATAGTATGATATTAATATTTACCGTAGAATCAAGAGTACAATAACAAAATAACCCTTTAAGTTTTACTTGCCCTTCACATGTTTGTATATATATATATATATATATATATATATATATATATATATATATATATATATATATATATATATATATATATATGTATATATATATATATATATATATATATATATATATATATATATATATATATATATATATATATATATATATATATATATATATATATATATATATATATATATATATATATATATATATATATATATATATATATATATATATATATATATATATATATATATATATATATATATATATATATATATATATATGTATATATATATATATATATATATATATATATATATATATATATATATATATATATATATATATATATATGTATATATATATATATATATATATATATATACATATATATATATAAATATATTATGTGACATCTCTATAGAATTGATGCATTAGTAGTTTCGTTGTTCCTTTTTATAGATATATAGATATATATATATATAAAGGGCCAATTTTTACTTTAGACAAGATTTCTTCAAGGAAATTTAACTCAATATTAATTCGTGTACAACCGAAGCATTATGATAGATACGGTCGAAATCTGTATGAAAAGCACACAATCCTAGGAATTTAAGCATCAAAAGATTTCTGAATAACATTACATTTGGTCGGAATAGCAGTGCAGGTTTGTGTATCTAACAATCAACAATACACCGCCATCATTATTTGCAAGAATTGAAAATAGATCGGCTGCAATTTACAAACGATTCTTACAATAATGTTGTTAAACATTTGGCTTCAATATAGAGTTAAGGAAAGCTGAACACAACCAGTTATCTGAAATGTATTATCCAATCACTTTAACTGAGCATGGCTGTTTTATTTACAGGAAACGATTTAGGAAATCTAGTTTACAAACTCCGATTTTCTGGCAGTGCCCAAAAGATATCTTTATTTGGATTCATATTTGTCTGTAGTTAATCATTCCCCTTCCAACTCATTGTGTTGTATTTTCAGTTTATAAACTTATTTGAATTTATTTTGATTCGTATTTGTCTCTAGTTAATCATTCCCCTTTAAACTCATAGTGTTGGATTTTCAGTTTATAAACTTATTTGAATTTATTTTCAAATTTTCATTTCACTTCTGAAGCGTGCGAGTATATTCCTATATTAAATCTTTATTAGTTTCCTCATTAGTCTAACAGACCAATGTTGACAATGCAATTCTAATCAACGGACCAATACGGGATATCTGGTCTTATTTGTTTACCTTTCATTACGATGGTTGCTCGTGAGAAATTTCTTAATAAATACATTTTCTGTTGAAGAGAATGAAATAACCATGTAGTCAATAGTGGATATACAAGCAGGAAATCATATACTTCTTGTGAAAACCTTAATATGTAAAATATGAGATTTCTGTTTGGTTGCCAGACTTGCCCATTGTACTCATTCCCTGCAGTGATCTCTGATGAAGGCTTAATGATCTCTTATATTTATACATATATATGTATATGTATATATATGTATATATATATATATATATATATATATATATATATATATATATATATATATATATATATATATATACATATATATATATGTATGTATGTATATATTTACACACATACACACACACACACACACACACACACACACACACACATATATATATAAATATAT
>BOPN01009257.1:32500-34721 GCA_017312705.2 Penaeus japonicus | reverse complement strand
TATATATACATATATACATATATACATATATACATATATACATATATATACATATATACATATATATATATATATATATATAAATATATACATATATACATATATACATATATATATATATATATATATATATATATATATATATATATATATATATATATATATACTAAGGATAAACAGATTGTTTTACTTGGTTTGACTTTCTTGTCAAATTAAAAGGACATTTCATTACATAGACATCAATGATTCATCCAAACTCATATACTTTATTTTCCACATTCTCATTCCAACAGTAATACACTTCATCACCAAAAACAAAATTCACCACAATCAAGAACTACTAGAAAGTTCCTCAGCATTTGTATAAGTAAACAGCATGACATATACCGTGGAATAAATGCCTATGGCTTATACTGGTCGAAGCAGAGAGACGATTTGAGATCCTTTACTGATGTCTCCGCCAGACTGAGGTAGCGAAAGCGCAGTACGTGTGCCGACATTTTTGGCTGACGGTTCCGGGTGAAGATACCTTTCTTGTTTCCTGCCACTCTAGTAAATCCTGCAGAATGATAGGAATAAACATTAGGTTTAATCTTTTAGGTTTGAAGGAATAAACAGAATATAAGGAATATATGGATGAACTGTGCATCAGAAGATAATTAGGTTTTTATTTTCACATGCCCTTCAAAAAGGATCCTACTGCCTTAAGTCAGAGACTCAGGAAAAAAAAACTATTTATCACCTAGCTCTCTCCTCATTCTATATGAAAAAAAATATATATTCATCTTTTTAAAAATCACTTACCCATATTTGTGGCAAAATCAGCAAAGTTCCAGATCATCTCCCCAGCAAAGAAACCTTTGCTTCGGAGAGTATCAAAAGCTCTGAAATTCTCTGCCATCAACTCGGCTTGGTATTCTTCAGTCCACGTGAATGAGGGGTTCTTATATGAAAAGAAATAAAATTGCAATGATAGCAATGCAATCAAATATATACTTGGGCTGTTATCATAAGCCATATCTTGGTTTCTTCAAACTGTCAAACTTTCTCAGTCCTTGAGAAAGGCTTAAATGCTCATAAATAAACCTTGAATTATTAGTCCTAAGTGGTCAGTCTGGAAAGTACATCACTGCCTGCCCAAGATGTCATCATCTTATTGACGTTCATTATCTAACACATTTGAAAACTGTTCAATTATCAATTTCTTTTGTTATTCAAGTTTTATTTTAATATATTTAGACTTCAGAATTACACAAAACTTCTTTGACCACAAGATAGGAAAATTACCATGCTTTCCAGTCTAGCCAAATGGTATTGAAATGTTTTCCATACAATTATCAAGTTATTCACCCCTTCTGCCAAGAAGCATGTTTGTGAACGTGTGACCAATAGACACTGAGCCTTGTTCTTCCCCTTCAATCCCCAAACTTGCACTCCCCCTTCCCCTTACACCCCAAATCAGTCTATGCCAGCCTCTCCATGCTGCCAGCTGCTTAAAAACTCCCCATAAACCACCACCCTTGGTTCGGTACACTTTTCTTTCACCTATCCTAAAGAATTATCAAAATATTCACACAACTGTGCCCTGGCATGTGTCACTCACAAGTCCACAGACATGCCTAGGGTATATAAAAAGGGGATATGATGTTACATAAATTCAGGAATTGAATATTTACCATGTGGAAGCCAGCAATAGTCCCAGCTCCATACTCTGATATCATGACAGGTTTGTTGTGGAGGAGATGCCACTCTGTGAACTCATTCACTGTCTGATTATAGATCAGTTCCAGGTGCCCTGTGTCGCTGTACCAGGAGAAGTAACGGTTCACCAAAATCACGTCAAGGCTGCTTCCCTGAAAAATGCAGTTCATGGAGTTGTAAATCTGTTATATCAAGATGTACTATACTGTTATATCACACATTTTCACAGGCTTTAGTGGAACAGGTTTATCTCAAAAATTTCTTCTATATATTTACATATAAACTAAAAGTAAAGAAATGCAACAGTAGAGCTAACAATACAATAGATCACACATTTGACAGAGTCACTTTCTCTACAAATACAAAATTAACAGGGCCATGTGCTATCCATAATTGTTATTATCTATTTTTTTGATTTAACACATAGATGTCTCTACATCACCTGACCTGACCTCCAATGTTCATCCCTTTCCATAAACTTTCTGAATAAAATGTTTTTATTTCTATAACCATTATCATT
>BOPN01009257.1:25000-30000 GCA_017312705.2 Penaeus japonicus | reverse complement strand
AATGACCAGTCTTTAAGGTATCTTAATCAGCTGACCAGAAGTCCTCCTCCTCCAGACACAGGCATAGCAATAATCAGTTAACTATATACAGTATATATATAAAATTTATATGCACTTCTTTCCTATGACTTCTAACAATGAATCAAATTTCTCATCTTTTTATGTACAGCCAAATCTAAGTGTTTTTCAACTGCTAAAATGCAATGAACTCCTATTGTTGGGTCAGCCTCTTTTGTAACATTAACCATAGTATGTACACCTCATTTCATTCTACCTATAAAGTTTCCCTTTCTTTGACTTTTAATATAAAGAGCAGGCAATTCTGAACACATCACAAGAAAAAGTTTAAACTACAACTTTCCTAGAAACAAATTCAATTCATTTTTTACTAAGAGATCACTAAGATACTGACTGCATATTTACTCTTCTTTGTTCAGTCCCCATTCAAAGGGAAATAACATTTATTAACATTCTTGAACATTTATATATCATTCACATATATAACTAGAAATAAGTTTCTCAATGTCTTAATGTACTGGAAAAAAAACATTTATAAATCTATAAAGAATATTTCAAAAGAAAAAACTGGTGGGTAGACTAAGCCCTGGTTCCTGAGTCACTATCCAGCCTCCCATATTGTTCATATCACAATTACAGACTACCAAGTTAACCCATTTCCAACGGAGCAGTTTTGGCACCGATGTCACATTCACATCACCGGCAGGAAAACCAACCAAGCCGTGAAGTAAATGTCAAGTCATCCGTCATTATGACTCCCCTAGTTCCCTAGACAGTCATCAAGATTTGGTTAAAAGGGTGATCCCCCCTTATCTGAGTCTGGTACTGGAGTTGGATAACAAGCCAAAGAGGAGCTTATATTTTTTTAATATATTTTCACTACAGCATTTAAACCATTCCAAGACAGGAAACATATTAACACACTGAGTATGGGTGTCATAACATACATGACAGCACTGATTTGGCCTAAAACACAGGTGTCAATGCACACATGATGCGACATCAGGATCTGCTTGTAGTTGAAGCACACACACAATCATTATCACTGTAATGATGCTAACTTTAGAGCTACAAGGTTCCAAAGTCAGCTTAAACATGTATTTTGTGATGGACTTATAGAAAAATATTCTTTAGGCTAATCTGCCCTGCACAAAGGGCAGAAAAAACACTTTCCCCGTCCCTCTAAGTTCTAGCCGGAGCCGCCAGTGTCATAGACCACCCATCCTAGCTGCCATTAAGGTCGTTAGGCATGGGATTAGATGTGTGTGCTATCTATTATTTTCTAAACTTATACATGAAATATGAGTCTGTGTCTGATATATTACCAAAGTGATTCTAATTAGCACTTGGAATAATGGGTCATCATACCTAAAGGAATAAATTACTTTAATATAAGTAAAAACGTAGTACAAAAGTGACCCGATCCTGAGAAAACGCCCGTTGCAGAAGGGTTTATATGATAATGTGTAAAATAATTTCCAATCTCTTGATCACATGATAAAGAGATTATACATATATTTTAGCATAACTTTTGAAGTCAAACTAAATTCCTCTCACCTGAAATACTCCTTAGCAGCTGCCTGATTAGACCTTGGCTCATTACCAACACTCCACATGATGACACTCGGGCGATTCTTGTCTCGGCGGACTAATTCCCTCATGACGGCAATGTGGCGCTCCATCAACTCTTCACCAAAACCTCTGGCGAAGAGAAAAAAATTAAGCCCATCTTTTCACTGGTTCAAAGACCTTGCCTTGCTTCCATTCATTTCATGATTAGTAAATGGGTAATCTGAGTATTGAGCCAAACTCCACACTGATCAATAAACATAGGAATAAAGACAAAATTTTAGAATATCTGAATATCATACGTGAGATCAACGGCAGGACTCTCATCGACAATCATGATTCCCTCCTGATCCGCCATGTCCATGATCTCCTCCGCGTAGGGGTAGTGAGAGGTGCGGAAGCTGTTTGCACCAAGCCACTTGAGGAGGCTGAAGTCCTTCACGATCAATGGGTAATCGACACCTTTGCCCCGAATCTTTTAAATACAAAATATGCACATCATGGGTTTAATCTGTCATACTTTAACATTTCCAATAAACAGCAGGAAAGAAGATATCCTTAAAATATCAAAAGACATTCAATTCTTCCACAAACAAACCACATATGTCATTGAAGCACTTCACTCCTCTATAATTCACGCACATCAGCATCTTCATGCCGCCCACAGCCACGCAAGTACAGAGGCTGATTGTTGATGGTCAGCGTTGTGGAGTTCCAACCCAGAGTGCGAATGCCAACTTTCTGAGGGTAGAGGTCCAGCACGCCAGATGCATCTGACACTGCCACCTGATGAAAAGTGGAGATAAACATGTGACTTCAATTTGTTAAAACTGAACATTCAGTCTATTCCATTCTATTCCATTAACCCATTCACGCTGGTTGACGTGATAGCACGTATTGTGGTTTTCGCGTCAGACGCCCTGGACGTGCTATGAGGGGAAGCCGCGCGCTCGGGTAGAGCGAGCGGGCAACCGAGGCTTGCGGCTTGTGCGCCCGAGAATCTCGAGGCGTTAGGCTTATGCGTTCGAGAACCCCGGTATTGTGACCGCGCAAAGCCGGAACTGCCCCGGCGTGAATGGGTTAATGCTATGTTACTAAGTTAATATACTGTACAAATACATAGTTAAAAATATATGTAAATATATATACATACTTAGGAAATATATATAAACATATATACACACATAATGTTGAAACAAGGTAAACAGAAAGATAGGTAAGTAGTAATATATAAATAAAAGTAAAGATATATTTACCATCAATGTATACATATAGCCTGGGTTGCTATGCATGAGATATGGCCACCATAGACTAGCATTGCTGATCTTAATAGTGCCGACACACCCCATGGCACTAGTGATATGATCTCCCTCATTATTCAGGAGCTTAACAGAACATCCCACACTGTCCTCACTTTGGGGGCCAACCCTAGAGGTGGCTGAGATTATCTTGTAGTTTATAATACCTGAAAGACATATTGGTCACCTATTGAAAACATTCTTTCCCGTTTATCTTTTTTTCTTTCATATCCTTGTTTGTAATTTCATGTAACAGGGAAAACAGATATTAAAATAAATTCCCCCCCCAAAAAATGAATATGTTAAGAATGCAAGAAACATAACAAACCTGCAGACCCATCAATATCAGTGTTAATCATGATATCATCAATATATGTTTGAGGTGTTGTGTAAAGGTACACTGGCCTATGAAGCCCTGCATAGTTGAAAAAGTCAAAGTCTATCTGCTGCTCAAAGTAGCCCGGAGGATACCTGCAAACCAGAGCTTAGTAAGAAACTCAGTCATATCATAGCCATTTTATATTTCCTGAACTTAATCTTTTTCAACATAACAAGAGCTAATTGAACATGGAAAACACGGCAATCAAGTCTAGTATACTAGTCTCTTAACCCATTGCTTTGGGGGAGAGTAGATTGATGTGCAATTTTTATTGCACTATGAGTAATAACTCTACCTAGTGGCTGATGATGACCATTGCAATTATAATTACTATAATTGCCGTAATGTTCAACAAGAAACCCAAACATAGATGGCACCATCCTCTCCTAGCACCAGCAGGAACAAATGGCACCCATTCAGTCTCTTATAAGCACTATCTATCTTTCACTAGAAAGATGACACACTGCAAGATGGCAACACATTGCTCTAAATTACTGGCAATGTAGGATATGCAGGCAGAGTGTGAAGAGGAAGATGACCCAGACCATGTCCAGTATCTACAATGTGCCCTTGTGACAGTCTTGCTACCTTTGCTGTGCCACTTGCAATCCTAAACACATTTTTACTTCCTCTTCACCAGCTCTTCATGTAATCTCTGCTGTGGATGATTCTTTCTTTTGCATTTGTTTATGAAAGGACATGAATACAAAAAAAATGAATTTACTCTTTGTCCTTTCATACGAATGCAATATTTTTATCCCAACGAGTATAAAGAAACATAATATGCTGATATGGACCCTACACTACAATTTTAGACTACAGCAACATTGAAAAAGCCTGTCATATAGCATATACAAGTTTCACAATACAGTAAAATACAAAAAAAGACAAATAAAAAGCTGACTCTGGTATTATAACAAGTGAATGGAAGATATGTCACACAAAGTTTTATTGTGCTTAAAATAAAACCCATTTGGTGTGCCACACACATGGCACTAGTGCCTATCCTGGGGAGTGGTCATACAAATCTATTCCTGTTTGCAATAGATTAACAATGCACTATCTATTATTGAGCCTACTAAAAAGAAAGCAGGTCACTAATTCATTAGTAAAATCAAACACAACCATAAAACTAGAGAAACTTGCTTGGTGGTGTCATTATGGAAGACAATCCTTCCCTGGGGTATCGTGGTGGGTGTCAGAGTGTTGTTGATGGCCACGGTAATGAGGTTTTCCTTTCCAAACAGAAGACCACTTGATATTTCTGCCATTATGGGGAGGTGTCCACCTTCATGGGAAGTCACAGCTACACCATTGATATACTGAAGAAAACAGAATCCTTTTCTAAAAGTGATACTTTTAAAGCAATGAGGATAGTGACTACAAATATGAAGGTATTCTTTCAATTATTCAACTGAAATGATAAAGAAACTTCTTCTTTTTCTATTTATTTATTTACTGAAATATCCTCCATATCAAATAATATGCTAATCTTTCTTCAGAATTATATATAGAAATATTATCTGTAACCTGGGTGATACTCACAATGATCGAATTGTAATGAGCGGATCCCAGACGAAGAACAATTCTCTGCTTGTCCTCCTGCCATCTCACAGGCACGTAAAAAGTGCGGTCATACCTAAAAGAGGATAAGGACCTTCATAATATTTCTGATAAAATGCATCGCAATCCAACTATATTTCTTTCAAGTGATGTCAAAATTCTAACAGTACCTT
>BOPN01009257.1:10000-20000 GCA_017312705.2 Penaeus japonicus | reverse complement strand
CTCTTCTCTTCTCTTCTCTTCTCTTCTCTTCTCTTCTCTTCTCTTCTCTTCTCTTCTCTTCTCTTCTCTTCTCTTCTCTTCTCTTCTCTTCTCTTCTCTTCTCTTCTCTTCTCTTCTCTTCTCTTCTCTTCTCTTCTCTTCTCTTCTCTTCTCTTCTCTTCTCTTCTCTTCTCTTCTCTTCTCTTCTCTTCTCTTCTCTTCTCTTCTCTTCTCTTCTCTTCTCTTCTCTTCTCTTCTCTTCTCTTCTCTTCTCTTCTCTTCTCTTCTCTTCTCTTCTCTTCTCTTCTCTTCTCTTCTCTTCTCTTCTCTTCTCTTCTCTTCTCTTCTCTTCTCTTCTCTTCTCTTCTCTTCTCTTCTCTTCTCTTCTCTTCTCTTCTTATATATATATATATATAATTGTGTGTTTAATTATGATTATATATATATATACATATATATATATATATATATATATACGTATATATATATATATATATATATATATATATATATATGTATATATATGTGTATATATATATATATATATATATATATATATATATATATATTTCCATATATATGTGTGTGTGTGTTTTACAATCCATTGCTTTAGCTTTCTAGTCGTATATATCCCTTTTACTTTATTATCACTGTCATTCTCATAATTATTATTATTGCTCTTGTATCTGCTTATCCAAACATAATTCTTATTACTATTATTAATGTTGTTATCATTATCATTACTATCATCATTACTATCATATTATCATTGTTGTTACTGATATTATAACACTATCTCAATCAAGGACTGTGGTCCAACTACAGATACCAATATCTCGATATGACTCGAGATAGGTATTGAGATATTGTCCTTCAGCATCCAGGGGATATCAGCACCTGAATCCCATTGCGTACCAAAACTTCTGACTAAGCACGATGGTGACGTTCACCACCATCTTGGACGCTGGCCCGGCACCCGTGCCCCAGCACAGTTCTCGGTGGAAGGTGGACAGGGCCAACTGGAAAGCTTTCCAGGAGGCCCTGGCCAAGTGCCTCAGAACCAGTGACTTCTCACTTAATGATAATGTGAATAAACTTGAGGCCAGGCTAGTAAATGCCATAGAAGATGCAGCCTCAGAGAGCATCCCCAAAACTCGTCTGTAGTCCAGGTGTTTTAAAGACGCCCGGTATTACAATGATGAGATTAAGGAGGTCAACCACAGAATAAATATGTGCAGAAGACACTTCCACAGACAGAGAACCCCTGAGAACTACGCTCTTTTGGGAGAGGCTCTAATGGATGGTCAGGAAACTGCTAAGAGGATAAAGCATGAAAAGTGGCTGGAGTGGTGTGAATCATTTGCCACCAGACCTCTCTTTCAGAGCCGTGGAACCGTATCAGACGGGCCACAAATCGCTCTGCTCCCAGACAGATCCACCATGAGCTGCGGTCGGAGCCGGAGAGACTGGCACTCGAGTTCTCTGCTAGATCAAGTAGCGTCGGCCTACCAGCAGAGTTGAGGGCATGATAAGAGGCATTGCTTCCAGGCAGGCATGCCCTCATTATAGAAAAGGCGGTCGAGCCTAATGACAGATGCCATGTTCTCTTTGAGGGAATTACGGCGAACGTATAAGACCAGTTCCAGATCAGCCCCGGGTTGTGATGGGATCTCCTACCCCATCATTTCCCACCTAGGACAACAAGTCCTGGGGGGCTTCCTCGCTACCACGGTGCTGGAAGAGGACTGACATAGTTCCCATCCCTAAACCAAAGGAGCTGGGACGGTACCGTCTCATCTCTCTCCTCAGCTCTCTGGGAAAGACAGTAGAGAGAATGGTCCTGAGCTGGCCCCAATGGAGATTGGGACCTCCACATGAACACCTGCATGGGTTCACAAGGGGTAAGAGCGCAACTCACAGCATGGACACCTTACTGAGCACTGTCACCAACACCAGATCTGTCATTGTCTTCCTTGACCTGGAAAGGCTTTTGAACTAGCAAGTCCACTCGCTATTCAGGAGATCCTGATCCGCAAGGGAATCAAAGGCAGACTGCTTGCTTGGATTGGTGACTATTTTCGGAACAGAACTGCCAGAGTGAAGTTCCAAGGTCACCTTTCCAAGCATCTGCCCCTGGGGAATGGCACTCCACAAGGGAGGGGGGGTCCTTAGCCCGGCTCTGTTTAACACCCTCATGTTAAGCATCCTCGACATTCCACTCCAGCAGGGTGCAAGATCATTTCTTATGCAGATGATCTTGCAACTATTTCTACAGGGAGACGAAATGAGAATATAATAAGAAAGGCCCAGCGTTGTCTGGACTTATGTCTGAGGAATGCCGCAGGATTGGGCTTAAGATCTCAGCAGCCAAGTCGAAGGCAATGGCGCTGAAACACGATGTCCGCGACCAAAGGGTTAGATCTAGAGTGGATTCACATCTACCAATACTTGGGGGTATGGGTTGATGATAACCTCACCTTCCGCTCTGATATTAAATATCTCCTAGACCGGACCAAAGCAAGACTCTGTCATGAGAGCTCTCTCTGGGCACCGGGTACCAAGATCCTTCTGTGTGCACGCTGTCCGTCCCATTTTGGACTATGCCTCCGTCGCCCTGATCGTAGTCAAGCCTGGACCCAGGAAAGGGCTTGACATCATGCAAAACCAGCACATAGAAAGGTCTATGTAACAGAATAACCCCAACATATGACAATATCGAGTCAGAAGCCATAGTAGAAACAACAAACAAGAGAAATCTTAAAGCAGGCAAAGCTGCAGGAATCTATAGAGAGTTCCCGGGAATGGTCATACACCTCACATTATTAATAAATGCGATCACCAATCAACCAGGAAGCCTACCAAAGTCATATCAGCACTATAACTAGTAAAGAAAACAGACAACCCAGACAGTTATCGACCAGTCTCAGTGCTATGCTGCGCTTTCAGACTGCTGGAGCTAATCATGGTCACTTTACTTCTGTTTATACTTGAAAGCCACATTCTTTTTGAACGAGCTAGTTTTAGACAAAAGAGACATATCTATAGGAACTGGCTTTCACATCCCACAGAGGGTCTGCCCACGAACCTAAAAGTAAAATAGGCACTGTCTTCAAAGAACTCACAGTAGCTTTTAATAATTAGTCTTTAACATATGTGGCTGATGCTGAAACTTGCTAAAACCATCAAAATCAAGACAATACTTAAACCTTTAAAGATAATTATAGGATTAAGAACTTTTCATGTACGTCTATTAATTATCAATATTGTTATTATCATTATCATTATTCAGAAACACCAAAGTTAATATCTGAAGTAAGTAAGCATATTTGTCAAACATTTTAACAACCTTTTTTGGAGAGTAGTATGAATGAAATTTCCATTCAGGTGAATGATGATAATATTGGAAACTGTATGTCTACAATAATTATACGGTCTTCCTTACTCTCAAAGTAATTGTAATTCTAAATCTAAACTATCAGTATCATTAGAAGTAGTAGTAGAGTCGTTATTGTCATTATCATTATAATCATCATTGTTTTCATTACTAATACTATCAACATCATTACCATTGAATTAATATCCTTGTTATTAGCATATCCATCACTACTTCTACAGTAATTATTGTTATGATTCTGACACATTGGAGGAAGGCAAGAATTCTTGCACGAACATTTCCTAATTACGATTTCAGGTACGTGATAATCAAAGAACACTTTATCTAATATATTTTAATGCCCAAAAAATTATGATAATGATAGGACAAATGCGAGTAATTATAAGCAAAGGTGAAAGGACTAGATGAAACAATAAAGCATGAAAGTCGAACGTGAATTCAAAAAGTATAACGGTCAAAATTACCTCAATGCCCTTTTTCTTCATTTCTTCTGGTAACAATATCAATACTATTAATATCATGTGGGAGACCTGGACAAAGAGAAACCTGAAAACATGTCCAACACATTACATTATAGAAGTTTTTTTTTCATAAATACTATCTCATGGTTGCCATTTCATTGTTTACCCCTCATTAACGTTCCTTGATCCGGTGATTAATGACAATGGAATCTTTTAAAGTAAGATAAACAATCACGTGTCTCAGCGTGAGAGATGAGCAGTTGCGCATGTATTATATAATTAGTTGCCAAAGTCGAGGGTTCATGCGCTTCCGTGCGCGGCGGCTTCATGTTCAATGGTTCTGAAAGTCCCAAGTGTATTGCTTTTGTAACAGAATTTCCCATAATCCCCCAGCCCACCAGCACATCCCAGTTTCGACAACTCTGGTAAGTGGATATGTGTGTTATTCATTCATTTCATAAGCATGTAGTTTCATCTGATGTTTGGATTCTCGAATTTCAGCTCTTTTGGGTACCACATATCCGGCAAATGTCTTCGCCTGCGCCCTTGAAAAAATGGTTGCTGTCCTCCAAATGCCGCTGCCAGCTGCGCCTGCTGGAAGCGTTGCTGTGCCGCCTGTTCCTCCATGGCTATGGCCATATAGGCAGCGCTGGTGGCAAAGATGATTCCCAGAAGCAGCAGTGTTGGGGACGAGAAGAGTGACTGTAGCAGAGAGTTCATTTCTTCGCGGTCCATCATCTCTGGGCCGCTGTCACTAGCAGGCTCTGGCGGAGCCTCATCAATCAATGGCCCGATTTCATCCTCCACAGGACCTGGTGTCTCTTGTACTTCTGGTAGTACAACATTAATAACAGGCCCGCCCATCTGCATACTGCTTTGCTGCGGCGGCCGATAGTTAACAATCCCACTGCCTGATGGTCTGCCATTTCCCATCTGGGCTGGATCTTGCCTAAGCTGTAACAACCCCTGGTTTCTATCAGGACGGTTTGGTACGCCACCAACGCTCAGCCTGTTTTCACAGAAACCACTCGTGCCTTCATTGCGGCAGAGGAGACCCACGGTTCCATGCCCGCTGTTGTCGTTGTCCCGGATTCCGGACGATTCCAGTTCCCCAACTCTATTCGCGAGGATGTTCGAGTCTGGGGAAGATCCTACGGCGCCTGGTATGCTTTGTGCATCCGAACCCCCCACAACAACGTTTGAAGTTCTAGAGAAAATAGGCTCAGACACCACAGCAGGTCGTGGAGTCCCATTTCTTGTATTAGAGTTGGGAAGAGATTCGGTTCTTTGAGTAACAAGACTGATGTTACCGCCGCTGCCATGTGCCTCTGAAGTACTGTCATTAGTCTGACTACTACTACTGTCATGGTCAGAGTGACTACTGTGCAGAGTATGACTACTTGCGATACCATTAACATTGTGCCCATCGTGACTGATATGTCCTCCATGATTAATGTGATTAACGAGAGCACCATGTTCAGTATGACTGCCGTGTCCTCCATGGTTATTGTGATCACCATGAACACCATGTCCAGTATGACTGTCGTGTCCTCCATGGTTATTGTGATCACCATGAGCACCATGTCCAGCATGACTGCCGTGTCCTCCATGATTATTGTGAGTGCCATGCCCAGCATCACTTCCATGCGCAGAGTGTTGAGGGTGGGCACCATGTCCATTATGATGTGCATGACTGCTACCTGTACCATGGTCAGGATGGCTACCAGACCCATGAAGATGGGCACTTGGTTGTTGTGTTGTTGGAACCTGTTGCGGGTGAAAATTTTGGGGAGGATAGTATGGGTAGGGTGGGTATGGGTATGGATACGGGAAAGGGAGATAGGGTGGTGCCTGGGTAGTAGTACCCACAGTCGGAGAGGCTTGAACTGCCATCACAATAGAAGATACGACGTCTTGCATTCCTACAGGAAGCTGAGAAATTATTCGTTGCTGTTCTTGCGAAAGCTGTGGGACAGGGCTTGGGTGCTGGTGTTGTGTAGGGGAGAGGCGATTCGGGAAGAAGTTAGGCGGGATATTCTGCGAAGGAGCGTCACTCTGGCGAAAGTTTGCAGCGCTGAAATTCGGTCGTAGCTGCTGTCCCTCTGGTGGTAATATTTTATTTACTTGTTCTTCTTTGGAAAGAACAGTGTTGTTATGATGCCATAGACCAGATTCCTTTTGAGTGTGGTATAGGTGCCGTAAATCGTCAAACAAGTTGAGAGTCTGTAGGTCATGGGCATTCATGGTAAAAAGATGATTTAGTACTTCTGCAGGCAATCGCTGAAGCATTTTCATCTGAGTGCTTCCAGAATTTTCCTCCAATACTGGGATCATCTCGAGTTTCTCCATCAAGCCTAGTGTTTCCAGATCTTCTTTCTCCATGCCTTTTAACATTTCCATAACTTCAGGATTTACGGGAGTCATACCAAGACTGGAATAGTTATTTTGGTGGTTTTGGAATTTATGAACAGGATATACTTGTGTTTCCGTGAAATTCGTGCCCCACTTATAATACACTTGCGTTTTGTTTTCGCCATATCCACTATTGTTCCCAAACAAATCTGTCTGAACATCATCGACTTTCTGAGTTGCAATATCTTCGTTACCGCCATTCACATTCCCAGTGCCATTTACAAAGGCTGCTTCAGAGTTATCACTAAGGTCGTCCTTGCTGAACGGCCCACCACGGCGCATAAACTTTGATGGGCTGAGAACCAATTCGCCGTCTATGTATTCATAGTAATCCTCGTAACCAGTGGCGAGGACTTCATTTTCAGACAGATCGCCTTGTTTAGTTGCACCAGGCTTCTGCAACATTTCTTCGTTAAGATGGAATTCGTTATGCATTGATTTCGTAGTTAGAGTTGGAGTTTCCGTCGTCAGGTATTTGAGAGAGCTGTCGTTTTCATTCAGACTATTCTGTGCCGGCGCGTTTATCTCCGGAGAATCCTCAGTGAAGGATACTGCGTCGACTGAAGGATCTGAACTGTCTTGTGTAGTGCCCTGAGATGGGTTAATGGAGGAGCCATTTTCATGGAGGTAGCTCGCCAGAATTCTATCCACCTCTTGAATAGTTTCTGTCTCTTCCGTTGTGCTAAGTGAGTTTGCATACTCTGTGTTACCATTTTCAGAAAAGGTGGTATTCCGAATATTCGACGAGGGACCATCGCTGCTATTTGAGAGTTGCAATGCTATTACTGGAGTTTTAGGAGTTGTAGGATTAACCTTGTCATTATCATGACTCGCTTGTACACCCATGGTATCGTTAACTAGAAGCCCAGTGGAAATAGATAGGTCCGCAATTGACGCCAGCTGCTGTTTGATATATTCAATTTCTGAAAGGTCATTCTCTGCATTTCCAATTTCGTTGCCGCTCGTTTTCTCAAACCGATTGCTAAAAGGGAACACTGGCATTGTAGCCGCATTCCCGCCGGAGTTCGGGGCTTGAATCCCCGAATTTCCCAAACCTCCCGAATTACCCACAATGCTCTGAATACTCTCCGGATCTTGATAAACCGACGAAGCGCCGAAGCGTTGAGTCAAAGCCGCCACAAGTTGGTTGATAATGGCGGGGTTTCGGGAGTTGATCATGATGTAACCCGGACGGTCCCCGGTGGGTTTAGAGATCACCTCATCGACGTAGCTCTGAATCATGGACACGGCGGCCAGAGGGTCACTGCCAACCACACTGGTAATAGGCGCATTACCTTGGCTCCCGCTGCCAAATCTGTTGACCTGTCCTTGGAACTGTTTACCTTCATTGAATCTACTGTCGTGAGAGGCACTATCATCGCCCTCATTGAAAGAGCGACCTCTTTTTGCTTCCGCGAATGCACTCGGAAACTCCTCTGTTCCTAGACCTTCTACACTCTCTTCCGTCGCTCCTGCCTCTTCTTCAGCTTCTACCTCGATCTTGCGAGGAGTCAACAAAAGGAGAAGATTCGATCCCGGAGTAGGATCTTCCGACGCTCCTTCTCCCTGACTCAAACGAAACGGAGATCCAGCGGCAGCCGCGGCACTCACTTCCGCAGCCCAAAAGTCCACGGATGCTACCGCAGCCACGACCTGTTGGAAATGTTGCTGTTACTAGCGGTCTTTCTAGAAAAAAAATAAAAACGTTAAGCTTTGCTCGAGTGTATTCATATGGGTTTTGTTATTGTGATGTATATGTGGAAATTACCATAATTACACTCTATTTTTTGTAGGATCACTTTCCCCAAACATATTATCATTCTTATAATTATTTGTTTATTTATTATTACTGTTTATCATTATTTTTTTATTATTACTATCACCATCATTATCCTTACTATCATTATTAACATTATTATTATAATCCTTATTATCATAATTATTATCATCATAACTATTATTTTTATCATCATAATTATTATGATTTTCACTATTGTTACCATCAGCATCATTGCTTTTATTATTAACATCTGTATCACCGATACTTCGTTATGACCATCATGATCATCAGCACCATCAATGTTGCCAATAACCCTTCTATTATTTTTAGTAGCACCTCTTTCACTGCTTCTCACCTCATTACAATACTATCAACATTATAACTATTACTTCTACCATCATCATTATTATTACAACCTACATTGCCTCTATTGTACCAGAAACATTATCATTTATTCTATTGTTGTTGTTACTGACATCATCATCATTATCATTATCTCTATCATCATCAGTGTTGGTATAATCATTGTCATTAGTACTACAGTTATGATGATTATTACTATGATCAGTTACTATTACTATAATAATAATCATTATCATTACTATCATAGTTATCATAATCATTAGTATCATTGTTGGTACTATTATCATTCCTATCATTATTATTATCATTGTTACTATCATCATCATCCTCAGTATTTTTATTATCACAGTTATTGCAATCACTATCATCGTAACTATAATCATCATTACTATTATCATCATTTCAATTATCATAACTATCGTCAATGTTATTATTAATATGATTATCTACATCATCCTACCATTATTATCATATAATCATTACCATTATCATTAACATCATTAGTATCATCATTTAATACCATTAATATAGAAATACTATAAGTACCACTGCAGTTACTAATGTAATTGTTAACATGATCATAGTGATAATAATGATAATAGTAGTCATAACATAAAAATGGTGATTAATGATGATGATGATGATGGTGATGATAATCATAATCATAATGATTATGTTGTTGATAATATGCAATGGTGATTATTATCATCAATATCATTCTTTCCCAATACTACTTTCATCACCACAGTTATTATCATTATCATTATAATTCTCACGTAATACCATTATCATCATCACAGCTATTATCATATTAATATCATCTAAATTCTTCAATAATAATTTTAAGCATACCAAGAATGATAACATAATTATTGCAATACTATTATCAATATCATCATTGACGTCATCACTATCATTGCAGTAATACACGTAGTTGTAGTTGTAGAAGCAGTAGTATATTTGTGACAATATTAATGGCAGATAAACCCATAAACCCACTATACACAAAACATATTTATCAATAAATATAGTGGGGTTTATCTGCCATTTTATCAACACGGAAGAGTGTTTTGCCAGTCGATAATATTAATGTATGTATTTCCATAGACGTAATAGATATGGCGGTATTGTTTTACCATTGGTATCATTATTTTTTATTATTTCTGTTGTACTTATAATGATTGTCATTATTATTATCATTATTACTATGCCTATTATGTTTCTTATTAGCACATTTGTCTTTATCAAAGACAGCGTTAACGCCGTTGTCAATGTCTATTAGTATTTATTATTATTATTATTATTATTATTATTATTATTATTATTATTTTATCTATTTACAGATTATCTATTCACAAATGCGCGTATCATTATTACTAATATTAATGATAATGGCTGGTTATATTAGGAACATCATCAGTGCAGTGCAATTGCAGTGAGTAATATTATCATGTTTACAAAGTAATTCTTATACAATTTTTTTTGTTCTGTATCGTTTTTCAGTTAAAGGAATGTGTATGTATATATTGTTCATAAATGTGTGTGTGTGTGTGTAAGTATATCTATATAATTATAAATATATAAATGTATACACATATATATACATACATA
>BOPN01009256.1:32500-34723 GCA_017312705.2 Penaeus japonicus | reverse complement strand
ATATATATATACATACACACACACACACACACACACACACACACAGTTTTCACTGGTTTCCAGTCAATTTGTGAGGATAAGTATTGTTGTATCGAGCCCTTAAAAGCAGAGAGCAGTTTAGTCTCTTTTTTTTGCAACTGATAGCGTACGATGTCAAGTGGTTGACAAGAAATTAGTATCAGTATGAATTAGTATGAATTCAGGCAAAGGCCGTGACTATTATCTGCAAAATGACGGGGAATAGCACCATGAAACACAAAAGGTACCTTGAAACATGATTTAATAATTCTTTGAAATAAACGGAATATAGTATTTTGAAAGTAAGTATGGGATAGATATTCTCTTTTTTATATTAGATGATTGTATTTCATTACAAATGACTATTCTACCAATTAGTGTTAACGTATTAAACGAGGAAACGAGAAAATTGCATTCGTTTGAAAAAATAAAATTCAGTTCATATTCATCTTGCTATCATAAAAAAATAAAATAAAATGCATACTTTATCCTGTGAAGAAATTATTAGAATTAGATATCATTTAGATTATCAATTATCATTTAGTTAGATATTCTACATATTGCAACTCAAAAATGAGGAATAAGAATATTCATCGAGCTTCAACACTACCCACTGTAAGGATATATATGTACATATATACATATAGATGGATAGATAGATAAATATACACAGTCACACAGTGTGTATATACACATATTACACAAACGAGCGTGCATACACAACACAACACAAACAGATTCACACAAAGAATAAAACACCTCCCCAACAAACACTCCCTTCTAGAGACCTCCAGCACTCTCCTCCCCCCTCTCCCTCTCCCCCACAAAAGAAAGACCCCCAGCATCTCCCCCCTCCACCCCCTCCCTCTCCCCCACCAAAGAAAGACCCCCAGCATTCCTCCACCCCCCACCCTCCCTCCCCCTCTCCCTACCTCCCCACCATAGAAAGACCCCCAACACCCCTTCAACCCCCACCTTCCCTCCACCCCATCAAAGAAAAATCTCCAACACCCCACCACCCTCCCTCCCTCCCCATCTCCCTCCCCCTCCCACCCTCCCTCTCCCCCGCCAAAGAAAGCCCCCCAGACCCCGCAGCGTGACTATCTCCTTTTATCAAGTGAGGAGAGAGAGAGAGAGAGAGAGAGTCTCGAGCTCTTAGATAATGAATCATCTCATCGAACAGATAGTCTAATGTCGCGGCAGAACCCAGATGGAGCGACGAACAGCGAAAAGAGGGGAGATTGCGTTCTTAGGAGGAGGGGAGGAAGAGGGGAGAGGAGTGGGGGTGGAGTAAGGAGGAAAAAGGGGAGATGGGAGGTGTGAGGGGTTTGGGAAAGGTAGGGAGAAGGGGAGGGGAGGGAGGAGTGTGGGAAGGTGAGAAAGGGAGAGGGGTGGGAAGGGAGGGAGAAGGGGAGATGGGAAGGGAAGGGGGGTGGAGAAGGGGAGATGGGAGGGGGAGGAAAAGGAAGGGAATAGGGGAGATGGGAGGGGGGGATGTGATGGGAGTAGGATGGGGGGTGAGGGGATAAGGGGAGATGGGAGGGGGGGTGAGGGGTGTGGGAAGGGGAGATGGGAGGGGTGGAAGAGGAAGGGAGAAGGGGAAGGGTGGGGTGAGGGGTGTGGGAAGGAGAGACGGGAGGGTGAGGGGAAGAAGAGCAGGGAGTGAGGGGTATGAGGGGAAGGGACAGGGGGGCTGGGCTGAGGGTGAGGTGGAGAGGGAGGTGGGGAAAAGAAGGAGTGGGTAGAGAAGAGAAGGAAGAGGTGAGGGAGTAGAAGAGGAGAAGGAGAAGGGAAGAGGAGTGAGGGAAAGAAGGAGGAGCGGGGGAGGGGAAGGAGGAGGAGGGGGAGGGGAAAGGAAGACGAGAAGGTGGGCAAGAAGAGGGGAAAGGAGGTAAGAAGGGGAAGAGGAACAATAGGGGTGAGGCTATCGTTATAATTATCATTATTTTCATCATAATCATAATAATACTCAATATTCATAGCAGTATTGATGGTGCTAATAATAATGAGGATGATAATGATAACAACATTAATGCTGATAGTTGAAGAAGAAATAATAAAGATGATAATGATTATGGTAATGATAATAATTATAATAGTAATAATAATTGTAATAATAACAATGATAATCAAAATTTTGAATATAATGATAATGATAATGGTAATAATGATAGTATCTTACTACCATCTTATAATGTTATTATA
>BOPN01009255.1:30000-34725 GCA_017312705.2 Penaeus japonicus | reverse complement strand
AGGGACTGAGCCAGCCAGGAGGCAAGAGGGTGTGCCACAGAGCCTCGGGAAAAGATGATGGGTTTTGGGTAACCCATACACAAATATATATATATATATATATATATGGAAAGAGAATTTGAGATGAAAACAGTTCAAATGTTACATGCAATCCGGTCCTCCACCTGTGCCGTGGCATTACGAAGAGGTCCGGTCATCCGGATAAGGAGAGGAAGTGATGGCAGACAAGACTGCAGCAGCTATCCAGATACAACACTTTTTAATGTAGGGATCTCTATGAGGAAACTTTTTCTGATATGAGGCTTGCAAGATTATAGATTGCTTAACAAATCATACCAAAGTGCATATGCAAATGAAACTTTTATCTAATCCTGCTTTTAGGGTGATCTCCCTCTGAGTCTGTGGAGTCTTGGCCAAAGAGGCCCTCGTTCCTAGAACCAGATGATGGTGTGGTAACACGCTGCACTGGCAGGTAAGGCAAGTGTTTGGTGCACACTATATTGGATTCCGAAAGTTATTGTGCATATATCTCTATCCAGTCAGATTTTTTTTTATTGAAAGGGAAACAGTGATTATTTCATAACTTGGATTGTATCTAGTGCTAAACTCATCACTCACTTAGATCTTTATACATCCTGCAACTTCTGTAATAACATCTACAGTATGCTACAGTGCAGGACTTTAGTGTCAATTCCTCCATCTTAGTTCGGCAATACCAAGCATCCAAACAACGACGCGGTCATCTACTTTTTGCTTTCATGTTCACCTTATCTTTAACGTCGTCCCAAAAGCTTTCCGCAAATCAGGTCAGTTCCCAGGTTACTCGTGCACCCAGGTGCCAAAGTCTCTGGAGCTTTTCTAAAATCATAAAACATGCATTCATATTCAATGCATCATTGTTTATATATAAAGACAAAGGAAAGTTTCGCTTGTGTGAATACTATTAGCATTATCTGTTTAAATTTTTATCTAATTAGTATCAATTTTGACATCTAATATTATGGTTATCATAATTTCTATCACTACCAAAAATTATCATCAAAACTACTACCACAATTATCAATTTTACCACCAGTCTACTTGCGTATTATCATTATCATTATAATTCTTATTACTATCATCAATATCATTACTATTCATTATTATTATCATGATTATGATGAATAATTTTATTATCAAGATTATGATGATTAATTTCATTATCAATATCATCACTGTTATCATCATTATTATTATTATTGTAATCACAATTACTACTATTGTTTGTGAGCATTCTGTCTTATGCAAATTTATATCTGTATGTGTATGAGAAGAATTGTCGATAAAATATAATCTATGAGGTAAAATGAGGGTACAGTGCATTGGGCATTCCTATATTATTTTGTGTGAAAGTTTAATATGACAACCGTTCACAATCCCTCAAGTAGGTACAACAGCACGCCATGGGGGAGGACAGCTTTTGTCTCAGTTATTATCTGTGCAGCCGGAATATTAAGTTTGGATTCAACATTTGGCACTCTATTCTTTACCAGGCCTTGCGTTTTAAGTTTAAGGAATAACAGTAAGGGTATCATATATGCCATGCATGAGATTGGCGTTTGTAGGGAGAGATGCTGTCTTGTTTAATTTCTGATTCCTTGTAATTTGTGATTATGAAATGCAGAATTAATTGATATGCATGACTTGTGCGAGGAGAATCTTAAGCTTATTAATCATCAGTGGACTCATATAGATTAGTTATCAATGTGATTTTTTTATTTATGTCTGGGCATTTCACAGGGGTGTTAGATTTGTTAGATTTAATGGATATATTAATGATTGAATTTGAATTTCCAGAAGAAAAAAACATAGAATGTTTTGATATTTGTTGAAATGAGGATTAAATGCTTGAAGTTATGTTTTCAGGGATTATGTTATTGACGAAACATAAATTTCAGTAAAGTGAAAATTAATGCTGGATTTATGGTCGTGGGTTTATTTCAAACATTGAAAATATATATTGCAATTCGAAGGTTAAACCAGTGATATGTGCATTATACTTTACATAAATTTATATGACGTTTGTTGGTTGAAACTTTTGGACAATAATGTTCCAACGCGTGGTTTGAGTGAATCCCTGAGCCAGAGTGCACTGCATTTATGATAATGATGGTAATGACAATGATTATCATTACTATTATTATTGATGTTATTATCATTAGCATTGTTATGATTCTTATTGTTATTATTATCATCATTATTATCAGTAGTGGTATTATTGTTGCTGTTTATCATTATTGTTATTATCGTTAACATTATTATTGCTACTATCATTACTTATACTATTACTGTCATCATCATCATCACCATCACCATCACCATCACCATCACCATCACCATCACCATCACCACCACCTCCACCTCCACCACCACCACCACCACCACCATCATCATCATCATCATCATCATTATCATCATCATCAACATCATCATCATCATCATCATACAGTATACTAATTATTAGTAGCAGTATCATCGTTAAATCATTACAATTATAGTGATAATAATAATGATAATGAAGATGATGACAGTAGTAGTAATAATGACATTGATGAGAATAATGATAAGGATAATTATTATAACAGTGATAATAATAATAACAGCAATAATAATAATGATAATGATTATAACAATGATGATGATAATAATAATTAAATTGATAATGACAATAGAACTGACATTGATTATCATCATTATTATAGCTATAATGATAATAATGATTATGATGATAATAACAATGATGGTAGTAATAATAGTGATGATAATGAAAACAGTAATAAAAATAATTATATTAATAATAGTGATGGTAATGATAATGATTATAATAATAATGATGATGAAGATTATAATTGTAATATGAATGATAATAATGATTATGATAAGGATAATAAAAGATATCAGCATGATCCTGTTGATAAGAATATCAATGATAATGACAACAAGAGTAATTGTGGTAATGATAACATTGGCAATAAGAATGGTAGTGATTTTTGTGATGCTACTACTACTTCTAATAATAGTGATTATGATAGAAGTAATAATGATAGTAATAATCATAATGATATAATTATCATCAGTAGTATTAATATCTTTACCGGGCCAAGTCTTTGAACTCAGAATCAAATTCATCCTTATCATTATTATTATTATCATCATCATTGTTATTATCAGCAACAAGAGTGGTAATGTTAGTACAATTTGTCTTATCATTTTTATCATTAGTATGTAATTTTATTCACTCACACTTGGTCAACTGCGGTCCAGTAATTTGAGATCATGTCTGTCATGCAAACAGTCTTTCCTTTAAACGCATCATGAAATTATGTGTCATATCTTATATATAATGCGGGAAAAAAGTTTAGATGTCTTGATTATATAAGCAGATGAATAAATAACAATTATTTCTATTTCTCTAGTTAAGTGAAAAAAGGCCAGTGCTAAGAACAGCTGTTTTTGAATTTGATCCATGTGCTAATGTTCAAAATTACATATATTTTCGGGGCAGAAGTCTTTCTCACTAAAATCCTGACTGAGGTCTATCTCAGCCCAGCTTTTGTGATTTTCTGAATCAAGAAAGGTTATCGTAAGCTTGTCTGTATCTGTAAAACGGATTCATGTTAGGATTTGAAGATTTTGTTCCAACTTTCCGAAACAGAAGAAGCATCATTCTCTCTGTAAAATAATGAGAGGGGAAATGTTCGTCTAGCAAAAATCTCAGCATGAGAAATGTCTGGTCTGCAGATGGTAATGATGTGAAAACTGGAAAAAAAATCCTCATCACTAAACACCACTCGAGTACAATGGTATGACGGTTCCTTCAAATACTAAACTGCACCAGTCACAGTGATTCTATAAAAAAAATGGTCCAACTGAGCAATCAGACCTCACGCCACTGGCCATTCAATTAGAGAACACATTAAAGATGAGCTTTAAACCGTAAAATAGCGAACAACAAATGCAGTGCAAGAAGCCATTAAAAGAGAATTAACCAAAGTATCAAATTATTTATTTGTGATAATATTTGCGATTCCACTGGTACGCATTATCAGCAGTGCCTGGATTAGCTCAGATGAATCTTCTTTAATTTGAATTATAAGATGAAAGTGCATTTTGACAAAAAACAAAAACAAAGCAGTGTGGTAACAAACATTCGAATTCGGAAGATATTTCTGGGAGCCACCCTACAAATCTTACAATACTTATAATGTTTCACAGCCAAAATGTCCAAGTTTACCTTATAATAATCATGATAGAAAAAATGAAAGCTTCTTAAACATAGAAAAGGAGTTGAATGATCCTTGCATTGACTATATATATACATTGTACAATGCATACAATCCTTTTCAGCATGGGCTTGTATATGCATGTTTGGTACCGACAATCTTATTTCCAATGACATATTAGAAGTGATTTCCTTGTATAAAATAAAGATGATATCTTAATACTAGAACAAGGAAAGGCAGCCTTAACGTTTATCTACTTCTCTATTTAACTTTTATTATTATTATTATTATTTTTTTTTTTTTTACCTCGGTTCACTTGTTTGACTGTTTCAGACATGATGCATCGCTATCACCTTCCGGGATGGCGTTATTTATATAGCAACACTAGTGATGATAATAGTGATGGTAATGATGACTAATGTTAATCATCAGATTAATAGCAAGAATGATCATGGTGATAATG
>BOPN01009255.1:12500-27500 GCA_017312705.2 Penaeus japonicus | reverse complement strand
ACACGTTAGACATGTCGAATGGAAACAATATTTGCATTATACGATATCCATGTGTTCGTCAGACCTTTCATTGGAAATCAAATGGTTGTATATATATAAACCTCATGAGCCAGTCGACCGTATATTGTCCACTATTGTCATAAACATTTTCCATTCGCTATGAAAAACGTCTGATTTTTATAATCTTTGAGGTATCAATATAAACATTCCTTTTGAAATACAAACACATTTACCATGCACTGTCTTATCAATTCCTCTTATGCGACGTGGTGACCAGTAACCAGGGGCTTACGACCAGTACTTTGGATGACTCTAAGATGTCCGATAGTATATGGCCATCACCTGTAGCTACGATGAGAAAAGTAATTCGTACCGTCCACCATCATTGCGGAAACGGTCTGATGATAGTGGCAAATATGTCAGAATTGTTTGCGACAACTGACTTCACTTTGGGAGGCTCACTGGCAAATTGTTACATTGTAAATTGTGAACCATCCAACTGGAGTAATCGACTTCTAGTTTAACCATTTTCTTGGGCCGGGCAAGCCTTGTCTAGGAGGACCCCCAACCCGGATCTTAAATAAAGGGCCATAGACCTCCACAATTTTGAAGCCACATGGGATGGATATTTGGAATTGCAATTCATCTCACTGGCCATTCTGACTTCACATAGCTTAAATATAATTATAAGAAGTAGGTCCTAGTACACTACAGCTGTCACAGTATGGGTTGGAAAATTTTAAAGAATGCATAAAATCCCTCTTATCAAACTTTAGAAAGGAACGTCAACAGAACTACACTATCATCCTTTATATTTATTATTTGTTACATCACCAAAAATAAAAACATAAAAAAATACATTCCTCACAAAAAGATTAACCAAATGTAAAGATCTTGAAAATCACAACATTGAAGAAAACATTGTGGAAAGCAATGCAGTCCACCACAGACAGCTGTCATGTCATTTTGTTCTTTACCTATACAATTCTTATTCTTCAAATCATGAATTCAGAATCACAAATCAATTGACTTTATCAGTAATTGATATATAGAAAGGCAGAAATGCTGTATTATTTCTGAAATACAAAGCTTACAATTGTGACATAGAATACATTTCATCCAAAATTTTGTATACAAGAGAAAGAAAAAAAAATCATAATTCATAAAAGTAAATGCCTGAAACAAACAATATACACAAAAACAACATGAAGCAGATATATTTAACTATGAACGACAAACAACAAAACCCAAACAAACTGTATTACTATGTACTTCCAAGAACATATCAAACAAAGATTAAGTTCTGCATGTTTTCTTTTTCGTAACTGCCCTCCTATGCATACTTAGGCACTAAATGACTAGACAATAATATCCTAGTGCACAGGCATCTCTTAAGCCATTGATTGTGCATATTTTCAACAAGGAGCATAATAAGCCTTGGGAAATTCTTGCATTTGAGCATTTTTTTCTTTAAAATCAATACTAATACAAAATTACTTGTGGACACTCTCTGCAATAACTTTGTGCTAAACAGGAAAATGTTTTTGCCGATTTAAACAAAGAAAGCTGCTCTTATACATCAAACAACATTTCTTTATATTCTTTTCTTGAATACATAATCAATAGGGTCAATTTCAGGATAGGATAATTAACCCTATGACAACGGTGCGTCCCACTCGTGTGACACAACCAAACTCCTGATGACGGGGCGTCATGCCAGTGTGACGATTACAATGCAATATTGTAATCGCCCGGCATAGGGGTCTTGAGGAAGCGAGTGCCCCGTCAGGAAAGGGTTAATACTGAAATCAGTTACATACTTGAACTTTTAAACATAGCCATCATGAATTCTGTTATCATCACAACAAATATGAAGAGGGGGAAACAGTGAAATACGTAAAAATCACCTTAACTGACATGGAATGTCTCTAAGATGGAAATTAAATTAAAATGGTTATTATTAAACTTGGAACATAAAAGGTTCTTACAATGTGGGATGTGTTACTAGTAAGTTTGCACATGACCTAGTGCTTTTACAACATAATCCTAGAAACTGAGCACTAAAGAGAAGACAAACAACTTTCTGCAAGTATATCAAATCAATATATGTCTTTATCCCTCAAATTATGGTTTATAAAACAAGAGACCATTACAATATCTATATGCATTTGAAATTGGATTAAAAGCTGCTACTGCAAGACTAACAACACTTAACCATCAATAAAACAAGGAGAGAAAAAAAAATATGAATGGACAACTGCAAGACATTCAGGGGATGTTTTAATAACAAGTCTGCATTTTTTGGGCTACAATCCAAGCTCATTAATTACAAATGCCGGCAAATGTCAAACTTATCAAAGTGTTTTACTGAAAAGTGAACAACAAGAGGTTTCCTTGTCATAAGGAAAATTAATGAAGTGGTAGGCAAACACATGAACAATGTACTCTTGCTCTTTTTCTCATTTTCTTTTAATAAACAAAAATCTAAAATTTGTTGTGAGGATCTGCTACCAGATTTCAAATAGAATAAATCAATCATCACATCCAATGAAATCCCTTTGGCATATCAATCTCTTCTCCAATAAACCATCTGTATTTCATAGCTTATCTGTGTGGCACTTTATTACAAATCATCTCATTTAATAAACATGGATAAATGTAAATGTAAACTGCCCTTCAAATGATCTGTATTAAAAATTAATGTCAGTGTTTTGTTTTATGTAACATGGCAAGGTAGATCAACACCAAGAAATACATTGTGAGAATAATAAGTATTGATAAATAAAATAAAATAATCAAAATAAACAATAAAATCAATCAATATCTGTCAATAAGCATACACAAATATAGATATATTTATATCTGTGTGTGTGTGTGGGGGGGGGGGGGGTATGGGTGCATAAACTGCTGTGCTGCCTTTTCTCAGTTTTTTTTTCTGCATTAGTTATAGGGGCAACAGACATTCCACCCTGCTCTACTCTGTTATCAGATCTAAAAATCATTCACCAAACACTAATTAGTCTTTAACCAAGATTTATAGCATCAAAAGCAAAAAAATCAGAAAGGAGATCTGTTACTTATTACTTACAATCACAGGTATGAAATGAAGGGTTCAAAAACACTACTACATGCATATAAGTAGACAAAATTAGGAATAACGTTTAAAGTTTCCCCTTGATGATAATGAGCATGAACAATAAAGATCAATCTTAGAATAAAAGGTGGTACTTGATGACCCTATTTTCTCGCAAGTATGTCAATCTGACATTTCTTGTCAAAGAAGAAATATGAAAATCTGCATAAATCTGCTAATGATAACTGTTCTCAGTGTAGCTGTACACTTTTCAGCAATATGCATAGCCTGTTCTACTGCTATAAGAACTATGACTGACACAATAATCATTCCTTACAAAATTACTCTTTCTTATAATCTGAGTAAATTTGGTATGAGATTTTAAATACTGTCAGTATGATTCTTTGTATATACCTCTACAGTCATCATAAAAGTATCAAAGAGAGATCACTCTGGAAAGATTGTGTTTTCTACGCACACTAAAAATGCTGCATGCATTCACACTGAATTATTAATACTTATATGAACCTTAAGCTTGGGTCCTTCAACCTAATCTGAATATTCACCTTTCTGTGAATCAGAAGCCATTGAGAAGTGCATCAACCTTAAAGTCAATAGCAGGAGCATTTACGATTCTCAATGTTTACAGTTCACCTGAAGTAGTCTTCTTTTATAACTCTCCCTGAATGTTCTAAGGTGGAAGAGGTATAGTATAGTATACAACTTGCATCTTAATTTATTTTGCCAATTTCTGCCTAAACTGTTGAAAGGTATGATTTTCATTTGGCAAAAACTGTATATTGTGTTGAAATATATTTGTTCACATCAATACATCCTAGTGAATGTTCCAAAAATTAACATACACTCAAAGCAAACAACAAAACTTTAACTGCTCAATAGCAAAGGCAAACAGCATGTGGTTAACTGATTTTCTCCTGTCTTAATTTTACATTGTTGATTATAAGGATGACTCAATGTTACTTCTGATATACACTGGCAACATTTAATCCATTTCATTATGTAATCCACAATTGTAACATGACTATGATCAAGCAGAGATTTTGCAACTTTCCATTCTACTCTCTATCAATCTATTAAGTGCCATATACACAGAGCTTGTGTGAGATATTATGAAGAGATTCATAAAAATAGGAATGTAGACTAATTTACTTCCACACCTTTACAAAGACATTGTAAAAACTTACATAAACACTCACACACAAACACACAGAGGAACACAGAATTCTCACTCAAGTATCCCTACAGGGTACATAGAGCTGCATTCTCAAAACTCTTAAACATTGATTTTTACACATTTTCTTTTCCTCCAAAGTTACCTATGGGACAATCATAACTAACATAATCATTACCACTCAGTCTTAACATATATCTACATACATATTTAATGGATGCAACTTAAAAAACAGAGAGCATGTAGTACTGGGTTCTTCCCACATGAAAGTATTTTTCCCACAAGCAAGATCTCAAAAGTTTGTTCTTTCAGTCTAAAAAATTCTACCCTCTGCATTCTACTGTTACTTAAAACCACCTACATAGTGGTTTAGAAAAACTGTCTGAATTACTGAAAAATGTCTGACTGACAATGTAACTTACAATATTATAAATTACATAATAAATCTAACATCAACATGAAATAAAACATGACCATATATGTGAAAAGTATTCAACATAATGGCTTACTTACATGTTGTGTTTGAAAACTGTATGTATATATATATATTTTATATTTATATATATATATATATACATATATATATATATATATATATATATACATATATATATATGTATGTATGTATGTATGTGTGTGTGTGTGTGTGTGTGTGTGTGTGTGTGTGTGTGTGTGTGTGTGTGTGTGTGTGTGTGTGTGTGTGTGTGTGTGTGTGTGTGTGTGTGTGTGTGTGTGTGTGTATGTGTGTGTGTGTGTGTGTGGACGTAGACGTAGATGTATATGTATATGCATACATATACATTATATATATATATATATATATATATATATATATATATATATATATATATATATATATATATATATATATGTATATATATATATATATATATATATATATATATATATATATATATATATATATATATATGTATATATATATATATATATATATATATATATATATATATATATATATATATATATAAATATATATATATATATACAAACACACACACACATATATATATATATATATATATATATATATATATATATATATATATATATATATATATATATATATATATATATATACATATATATATATATATATGTATATATATATATATATATATATATATATATATATATATATATATATATATATATATATATATATATATATACATATATATATATATATATATGTATATATATATATATATATATATATATATATATATATATATATATAATATATATACACACACACACACACACACACACACACACACACACACACACACACACACACACACACATACATACATATGCCCCCACCACACACACACATATATATATAAAAGACATATTCAACCTGAATAGTGAAAGGACTTTTTGGATGAAATGAAACCTGCAAAAGCCAAGGTTATCCCCTCTCCTGTATTGAGCAGGTTGGTGGAATTTTCAGGAAATTTTCTTGAAAATAGCTATTACATATATTTTTCCAACTTTACAACTGATAAAATATAGTAACATCTTAATTAAAACTCCTTACCAAATATCATGTAACATAATCTGGTTTATGCTTACCTATATGGCAAAATCTCAACTTAGTATATTAAATCACATTTAAGCAGTATATTGATAGTACAGAATTACAGGAAACATTACATATCACATATCTACCATCACATGCCTACTCTGCAAGTCTGGATCAAATCTTTCATACTGGGTAAAAGATACAGTGAAAATCCTATGAACAGTTAATAGTGTTTCTCACAGGTGGTAACTAATTGTGTATTATAGGGTTATTCAAGCCTTTATAGCTTGAAATTTAGCTCACTGTGATATCTCTTTGGTTTAAAATATAGGGATCTAATATGAAATGCTGTCTTTGTAAAATCTAACATTTATTTCAACTGCACCCCATTAGAATCAGATCTCTTTTATCAACTGATTTTGAAATAAGTAAACTTTTAATACATATTCATCATTTCTCTAATATGGAATGTCACCACGAACCATTCTCAACTCATTCTTGCAATTCTTACATCACAATCATATCTTCAAAATTTGTTTATGAAATCAAAGTTCTTTGGTTTCCTAAAAGTTGCTAATTTATCGACACTGAGCCCTGATCTGCTCCATTTTTAGGGGCAGGAGCTGTACCATCTCCCGACAGATGGCTAGTTCTTGGGCTACGACTGATTCACAGTCTGGATTCTTTTCACAGTAAGCCACCACCCTCTGCAAGAGAAATTGGTATTTATATTTGTATTCATACTGACTTTCAAAAATGAAACAATCTTAACCATCTTTTCTTGGCCTATAATGTGATAGCACCTATAAAGCCCCACTTCCCCTCCTGCACTTTTTAAATCACATATAAACAAATGACACTGACTCCAAACTATAACATCTGGTAGGAGGAAAAAAACTCAAAAAAGAAATAAATAAAACCCTCTTAAATCCAAGAAGATTCATGACAAGAAAAAAAGTAAATAGAATAGGAATAATGTAATTGAAACTTAGTTGAATTAACTTTTTTTAAAACTTAACACTCACCTTATAATTCTGGAGAGAATGGGCAATATTCTGGAGTCGGCTTTGTGGGGACTGTGAAATGAGCTTCGACCATAAACGACCCAGGTGGAACCAAGCAATCAGTGCTGGCCTCACAGAATCCTCTGAGTACTGCTCTGGCTGTTCTCCACTTCTGCATCCAGGAAAAGTTTAAGACATTAAAAACAGGATCACTGCTAAATATTGAAGATCCCCCACAACACAATATAACAGGTTACTAACTGACCTCTTCCAATCTATTTGTTCCCTGATTTATTTATTTATCTATTTTTTATTTATTTATTTATTTTTTTTTTTTAACAATGAATCAACATAAAAGGTAGTATCCCTAATATCTGCTTAAGAAATCTCTGATAAAGTTGTGGAAGAAGAGAAGGGAGAAGAAAGAAAACAAAAGTGGAGGTGGAGGAGGAGAAGAGGGAATACAGAAGAAAATAGAACAAAAAAAGATAGAGCAAATGAAGGATAATACATAAAAAACAGAAAAAGATAAAAGATAACCAAAGAAAACAGAGGACCTAAACCAGCCATGATTATTAGAGGTTCAAACCAGCTCCTTCCCTATATTTAACCCATTAACGACAGGTGACAAGATATCACATCTAATTTTTGGGCCAGACGCCAGGGACGAGTTATTTTGTCTAGGCCAGCGCGCTGGGTGAGCGGGCACACAGCACTCACTTGCAGCCAATGCGGCCGAGAATCCCAGCACATTAAGGTTATACGTTCGAGTATCCCGGCATTTCACCCATTTAGAGTCAAAAAAGAGGGTAAAGAAAAAGAAGCACAAGATATAAAAAGCAGAAAAAAACAGAGCAGAATCCTAAAGACTTACACCAGTTCCATCCCCAAACTTACGTAGTGTCCTTCATGGAATCAAGGTAGTGGAGGAAGTGCTGTATGCTTGAGGTTGCGAGGGTATTGATCTTTTTTGCCTGGGCAGGCGTTGGCGTCCCTGAACCACTCTCCAACAGGGCCAGCTTGCTGTCCATCATGGCAGAGTAGGTCTCTGCAATTTCATAGTTCAACTGCCGGCATACCTGTGGGAATGGGGTTTTCTTATTTTTGATACAAAGAATTGTGTTCAAGGGATATAGCTGGTGATAAAAAACTACATATAAAAAGGAGGAGACAACGAGATAAAAGAAATTTACTCACTCACAGAGCAACCTCAGATTCAAGTAGACTAACAGATGTATTCATTATTGATAAAAGATAAAAGACTGAAACAAAATTAATTGTGAGAGCATGCAAGTAGAGGAACCAAAAGCAAAACTGAAGAATATGCACACAAAACAATTACATGTTTTTTTCAATAAATAACAGAAAACTGTTGATTTATTTCAAAATATTCAATTTTCTATTTTCTATTATCCTCTTTTAGACAAGTTGTACCATAGTAATTTAAATATCTATAGGCCACTTCACTTTTCCAAAACAACTAACAAATAAATAAAATACTGCCTTACTACTCAAAAAAATATCTTCCATCTGTTTCTTGAAGAAGAAGAAGAAGAAGAAGAAGAAGAAGAAGAAGTGATAAGAAGTAGTGAGAAGAAGAAGAAGAAGAAGAAGAAGAAGAAGAAGAAGAAGAAGAAGAAGTGAGAAGAAGAAGTGAGAATAATAATAATAAGAAGAAGAAGTAGAAGAGGAAGAAGTAGAAGAAATCAGTTATGACTGACTTTTAAGTTACAATATGAATAAAACAACTGTCTAAAAATTATTACTTACATGAAGGTAATACTGAGGATTTAATTCTTGGACAAGAACTGTTAAAAGATCAATCCTTCGTTTGTGCATCTTGGATCTTCTGTTATTTGTGTAAGAAAAATAAAAGGTTTTAGGAAGATTGAGGAAACACTAGTTAACCCTATTGCTGATTATCAAATAATGCTTTAAATACTTATACACAGAAATGCACACAAGAGCTGTTAGTAATCACTTCAAAAGTTGATTTACAAGTAACTGTCCACAAGATCTGCATATTAAGGTAAAAAAGAACCATCTTGTTTTAGCTAAATCAATAAGTATATCTTATGTTGGAAGCATTTCTCAAAACCATAGGCATAGTTGCAAGTACTGCCTCTAGAAATCTCTCATACATTTAGATAAAAGAAACTATCCAGAGAACTTTACCTCTCTTCACTTGGCTCAAAGAATGCAAGGGCTTTATACAAGTGGCTCATGTCTTGGGTAATGCTAACATGGTCACTGGCATGATCCTCAAGGGTGTAGTACTGTCGGGCCTCTGTAAAATGCCTTAAGCCACACAAAAAGAGAGGACGCATTTCCTCAAAGGTGCCTACTGGTGTTGCTACAACCTCAGATTCAAGGTCACTCACTTCTAGTTGCACAAATTCTAGCTGTTGTTATGAGGAAGAAAGAGAAAAACCCTTTATTGTGATTTGAAAGAAACCATTCTGCTTATTGTAAATTACTTAATTAAATATTTACCAAAGCAATGCTTACATCTAGTTTTTGGTTACCATTATTATCCATGACCAAGTAAAAAAGAAAGCTTTATCAAGGAAATAAAACCCCTTTTCAACTTGAATTAATTCCACATCTGGATCATCTAGACACACAAAACCTCAAAGTATATGAAATAAACACTCCTGGATCAGGACCTGTCTGTCTAGGGACTCTTCTTCTGGTTCTTGTGGTTCCCTAGGCTCATCCTGTGGGTCGTCAGGAATGGCACGGTCAACTGATACTTGCATCAACAGGAGACAGTACCTCCCCCAACACCGGGCTACATCTGCACAACGCCGTTTATACCTCTCCTGCCTGAGAGAAATGGAATAGTTCATAAGCATTTTGTTGCAGCTCATTTAACCTAAATATATGCAATACCAAAAGAAAGAGCACCTCAACTATGGGCTGCATAGCATTGTAAAGCATTGTGGGGGTATATTTCTTAGAAATAAATAAAGAAAACAAACAAATAAGTATTGCTAGAGGAGAACAAATAATAAACTGAATCCAGGTGTCATATTTACCAGCCTATAACAAACACATTCTGATGTATAGACTGACATACCATAATGATTTACCAATAATCACAGAAAAAATAAATACACCCTAAACTTTCCTGAGATACAAATAACAAAACAAATCCAAAAAAGAAAAGAAAATTCAACTACCCCTGTCAGACCTAAAAAACTAGCTTTGTATCTTACTTTGAAGTGGTTTCCTCTGACTCAGCTTGCTGGGTGTCAAACTCTGCCTCATGGCTGGATAAAACCTTTGATGCCGACGCCAGCAGATGTCTTGCCGTTCTGGGAAGGGGATTATGTTGAGTACTGCTTCCATGATGTATGAACTGTTTAACTAATCATTAATGTCTACATGTTACTGATTAGCCCAGTCTTTCCAAATATGCCTTATGACTGTTCAGTTACTGTAAGAATGGCAATGTATGAATAGAATGAAAATAACCCAATGGCACTGAGAAAAATATCTGAGTGTACTAGCTGCTTCACCTGATCAATGTCAAGGTTACCCACTGAAGATAAAAATTAGAAGCGAACAGACAATGGTTCTTCACCCATATCTTTGATTCTGGAAAAACAGATATTGTTCTTCAATAAATGCATTAAAATACAATGTTTAGGCTGACTTTGGAAGGCTGTATTTTGAGAACTAGCACCATCAGAGTAACATATATATTGTTCACACAAGAGAGAACAGCATGTATACGTACTTATCTAAATTCAGGTGCACCATTGTCATGGCGTGTGTAGATGACTGGGTTCATGTTTATGAAACTGTCAGAACTTTGGAATCTTATAGCATTCATGAGACTAATTTGTCATCTATAGATATTTGTGTGGGATGGAGGGTTTTGAGTTTTAAGCGAAAACCTAATAATTTCAAGAAACCATTCTGTGAATGTTAAATCTCATGATATTTTTTTAACATGCTTTAAAAAGGGCATAACCCACTACTGAAAATACATGAATTCACTGAGTTTGCCTCTTACAAAGATGAAGAAATCCTTCTGTTGTCATATTAAATGGAAAAAAGATTCTTAAAGTATCTATTCATTTTATATTGAATTAAATCTATAATATAAGAAATGAAGATTAACAATATTTAGCATTTGTGTACTGAATTACAATCCTTTCACTAAAGATATATGGTAACTCCTCTGATTTTACTAGCATGATATATATATGCTTGAGGAGATGATGATAGTGATGCATGAACACTGATTATCTTATACATATAAAATAAAGGTAATATAACAGTTTAGTATCATCAATAGCAGCATCATTAGTTACACATTACATTTAGTGATGGTATCATATGCATACATATACAATAACCCATACATCTCCACACTGCCAGACATACACATACCCCCCACCCCAAACACAAACAAACACAAATATTATTTTGGGGGGAGGACACCCCTCCATTTAGGGGAAAAGAAAAATAATCTTGATACATACAGAAAAATATAGAGAATTTAAATGATGGAATAGGAGTGTAAGCCAACAACTGACAAAAGCTTGTTCCTCATTAAGGCCTCTTAGGGAACTGTGAAAACCTGAAAGATATGTTTATTTTCAAGGCTATTTAATCAAAGTTATCCCTCTATGTAGCAGGGTTCTTATAAGGATTTGAATGGTGTAGTTTATTTATATTTTATATGATATTTTGATATCTGAGTTATGTACATGGAAAGTGAGAGAGAATGGAGGCATACTATAATTTTTTTTTCAAATAAATACAAAATAATTTTGCCACACTTGAATTATGAATGAAGCTATTTCAAATCTGATAATACCACTGGAAAAACAATAAAATGCATGAGAACTATGAATAAAATGCATGAGAACTATGAATAAGTTGATTTTTTTCTATCATCATCATGGTGAATTAATCTTTATTTCATTTCATGTGGGGGGGGGTGGAGAAAAATTAAACACAACTTTTAAAAGATAGGAGAAATTTACTTAGGTATATGTGTATCTTTCCTAAGCTTTTCATATATTATGTAAACTGAATTATTCCATAAGAACTATGAATAAGTTGATTTTTTTCTATCATCATGGTGAATTAATCTTTATTTTTCATTTCAAGTGTGTGTGTGTGTGTATGAGGGGGGGGGGGGGGGGTAGGTGGAGGAAAACTAAACACAACTTTTAAAAGATAGGAGAAATTTACTTAGGTATATGGGTATTTTTCCTAAGCTTTTCATATATAATGCAAACTGAATTATTCCATACAGTCATCTTTCCCTTAACCTATTATAAACGGGTGTCATGACATGCACAACAGCTCTGATCATTTAAATGTAAAGCCTAAAAGACATCATAACAGTCATGAAGTATTATGACTGTAACAGACCTAGTTTCAGAACTACAACTTTCCATGAAGTATTTTGACCATAATGGCTCCAGTTTCAGAGCTACAGCTTTCCAAAGTCTGTCTAACCCTTGTTTTGAGATGGACTTAAGGGAAAATATTCTGCGCTCCTAGGAGGGCAGAGAAATTTTTTTTTCCACGTCCCTCTAATTTTTAGTTGGTGCTGGTAGCATCAGATATAGCATGTGCTAACCGCCACTTAGCTTGCTTGGCAATCTCATCCGCAATAGGTTAAGTGGTAGCTCTTGTTTCCATAAGTACACAAACTTATTTGTGATTACATGTAACAATGGATAAAAATAAGACTGTTTTCTTCAGAAATAATCTCACCTGAACTTCTCTTTGCCTTGATAAAACTGGGACAGAGTGGCTGCATTAATGGCCCATTCAACTGGGTCATAGTCTTTACTTGCCAGTTGCCTCTGAAGAGTTGAATGACAGTACCAAGCTGACTTTTCTGGCATGCCAAGATGTCCATATACCTGAAATATTGAAATTACTATTGCCATGTGATACGATGGAGAACTATTATGTATCCTTCCTTTGTATGCTTTGTTTAAAAAATGGTATACACATTTTATATTCATTGCTGACATAAGAGTATTTTTTCCAGTGTATTTACATCTAATCGGCTACCTTAAAAGAGATTAAAAATACAAGAAATAAAAGAATTAAAAGATGTACTGCACCTGCGCAAGGTAATAAAAGGTAAGGGTATGGACTTTCTCCAAGGCAGCTGTACCGCTGTTTTCATCAAGGTCACCCTCAGTACAGGAGGAGAACAAACTGTGGATTGTTCTTGGTGAACTTGCATTCTGTTTCTGGTACTCTTCGTATATTACATTAGCACGATCCAAATGACGTCTTGCTGTGCTAAACACATTCCTATGAGACCAGAGAATGCCAAGCTGATTGTGGCAGCTGATGGCCAATGCAACACTTGTGGCACTGATGGTGGCAGGGCTGACTGATACAGTTTCACTGGAGGAGCTGGACAACAAGGAATCCACATCACCTGACAATGCTGCCGAAAGCACACCCTCATTTCCTACTTTTACTGAGGAAACACCGGTGGCAATTCCCTCGTGATCTCCAAGGATAATAAGGGCCCTCTTCAGGTGCTCCTCTCCTGTTGACAGCTCTTCAGTCTCCACAGCAATCACACCCAGATGATAAACTACAGCAGCCATGCGTGCCCTTGTTAAACCTACGCCATCAACCCCTTCCTCAACTAGCTGGTCTTCTGCAGCGTCGTCCACATCATCTTCATCCAGCTGTTTGCTCAGACGAGATTTCAGCTCCTCAAAAATCTCCCTGGCAGCATACTTGGATTTGTAAGGTTCAGACTCAGGGTCATTGGCACTGTCCTCCTGGTAAAGCCTCAAGGCCTTCTGATACTGGTCCTCCAGAGAAGCCATCTGGCGGAATATAAAACACACTTCACACAGCGGCAGTCTGAAAGAGAGATACACCACCATATACACCTCTGTCCTACAAAATGCCAATTATTCAAAATGGCAATTGTTATTGTGATTTTCTTTTTTCATTTAAGAAAACCCATGCATAAAGTGAGTTACTATACTATAAGTGTGAAAAATAAATTTCATATGTGCTATAATAAATTTTCTTTGATTATTTGCTCAGTTTTGAATAAAACAATCTGAACCAAAAAAGAAAAGAAAACAATAATCAAATAACAAACTAAAAACTGAATTATAAAATAACCATTGAAAAAGGACTTGATCATCACAGAAAAATAATCTTATACAATTATTAAAAAAATGGACAGGCAATAACATTGGAAAGAAAAAAAGAAAAAGAAAAGAAAGAAGGAAAAAAAAGTGCAGGTCCTAAAAAACACAATGGACCATTCTAGGCAACATGTATATCTACTGCCAGTCAAATTAAGCCAAAAGCAAAGTGTGTGTGAAAGGTGCAAAGCAAAACATGAAAGCTGTCACTCCATCATATCACAAGACAATGTTTTAGAAAACTCATGGAATTTTCCACATCCATTCATCTTTGAAAAATCATGTACATGATTAGTCTCATCTATAAGTTAGTAAATTCAAACTTCTGTTCATGTACTGTTGGGAAGGGGGAGGGGAGAGGATTTTGCTCTTAGTTTTCAGACAGATAATTCATCAGTAGTCATAACATTGGAAGAGAAGATTTTGGTTTATCAATTCATGGAAATGTAAAAAGACATATACATAAGTCTATGAATGAATGCATTGCTAATCATTCATAATTCAAAACAAATGTCTTGCAGGTCAATATATAACACCTCATGAATCACATGAGATGGTAATTACTAAACTTTTTTTCTAAGGTATCAATCTGACAATCCAAAGTTGTCCCTTTAAAAATTATTTTTTCAGTAATTCAAAACTCTATTTATTTAAGAAAATAGAGGAAACCTAATGATCATTTTCTTTCTTTTGGTATCCAATTATTTCCTCTTGAACAGTTCATCTGGCTATCTAATTTAAAATAGATGCAAAAAATCTACAAGGAAAAGTTTTTTTTTCCTGTTAAAAGAAAAAAAAAGTGGGAAACTTATGCCATAAAAGAATGGATTGTGATAAGATACACTCAAAACACCAAACCATGTAATGAAAACCACATACTGTACAAAGAAATCCAATCTTTGGTGAGATAAAATTATGTTCTTCCTTTTTTCTCTTTATTATCAAACAGGCAGTGATTCATGGTGTCCAGGAAAAATATATGGTACCTTCAAATATTCTGCTCTGAAATCCTTATTCCTTTG
>BOPN01009255.1:0-5000 GCA_017312705.2 Penaeus japonicus | reverse complement strand
GAATATCCCATTGCTGTTGAATCTGAGTTAGTTTTTTATATTAACTCTTAATGACTTTCATACTGCCTTTTCCTTTAATTGAAGTTACAGGATATTTATTCCTTCAGTTATAATGACCTATCATACCTAATGCTTATTTGTATCACTTTGCTAATATTTTATATATGGACTCATAATTTATACTATCAGCTTCGAAAATAAGCTATTGGGTAAACTATTGGATAAACACATCTCCTTATCCATTTACCCCTCATGATCATTGTACCATACATCTCATATATGCCTTCTTCACTCTTTTTAGGCATATGCACAACTAGAGACATAGACTTCCTGCTGAACCACATCAACAATGCACGATATCTCAGGGCCATGGACTTTGGTCGTGTAGACCACTTTAGCAGGTCCAGAATCTACAGTGCCATGGGGGGTGAGAAGAAAGTACAGGTTCTTGTAGCAGCCAGTACCATAAGATACCGCAAGCCTATTTACATCTTCATGCCTTACAGGCTTGAATCTCAGGTTAGTTCTATGTTGATAAGAGTGTTTTGTTTTAGTATTGCATTATCATAGTATATAGGTAGCCTACATAGGTGTTATGTATAAGTTACTGGATGTATGTTTTGGCTTATCGATATTGTTCAGAGTGACTAGATGAACTCTTCTTTAATGGAGTTGGAGGTGGCTTTATTGCTATGGGTTACTTTATTATTAAGTATTGTTCCCTCTTAGTATGTTTACTGAAATACTTAACCATCTAATATTGGCTGCTTCTAATATCCATTCATATATTTACATACTTCATTGTTATTATTTTATTTAGACTGATGTTCATCTAGAATCTTTTTCAGTTCTATGACATATCCCTCTTTTTAGATGATGAAACTAATGTTTTTGTTTTTATATAGTACAGTATCTTGTATTTTTTAAAAATAATTAGCACCTATTTATCAGTGAAAATCAAAAGAGATTGATCATTTTTCAGATAATTTACTGGGACGAGCGGAATTTTTATTACCGCCAGAACTTTGAAACGATTCATGACAACTTCCTCCGAGCAACTGCTTATGTGAAGCTGACAGTGTTAGGATCAAGTCCACAGGAAATCTTGTCCACTATCCTGCCGGAATCTCCTGAACGACCAATCGTTCCAAATGACCTTGAGTCCTGGATGCTCTATGTTAAGCAGAATAGTGAGAATCTCAAGAAGAAAGTGTAGAAATTTTACAATTTGCTGTCATAGCCTCAATCAAATGGTTCTCTCCAATGATTCCCATCTGCAAACCAACCAATAATTTACAAATAATATATAGGAAACAGTAGGAAGAGCATGAATTTTGTCAGTATTGAGCAGTATGTTGAGTATCTTTGGAAGAGTGGGCCAATTAGATGTTTGCAAGATGAGCACCATTACCTGGGGTTGAACCTGAAACCATCCTCTTGCTGAGAAGGTGCAATATCCTTGGGCCACTTGTGTGTCAGCCACTCAACCAGCCTTAGTGATATTTCATAGTCTTGCATTTTGGGTTTTTAGATATTTTATTTCTCTTGTCTTTTGAATTAAGTGTTTTAAATATTTTGCTGATGTTTCAAACACATCATTATAATACACACAAATGTGGTTACCATGGTACCTTCCTTTAATGACAAATACAAGTGAAATCAGTTACCTTCTACTTGTGATGTGTTTCTTCAAAGTGCAATAGTGTAAGAGTATTTGATAGTGTCAGTCAGTTTATTTGTGCATATACAAGTCTTACCTCTGTTATTAATTATGCATGCTCTAGTCAAACTGTTTTAAAAGCAAACTCTCACAATTGCATGATATTGTTATATGTCCTACAGAGAACACTCCTTTGTGTATAATATATATGATATATACTGATTAATTTCTTTAAAGTGATTACAAATAACAGAAGTGCTCTTCTGTCCTACATCTATAAAAGCTAGAGGTATTACATGATAAGCCTTTAGCTTTGACTCTGACAAGCCTTATGTTTAGAGTTAAGTTTTAAATAGGTCCTTGTTCTATAGTTTTCATTAGATAACTGTCAAAAGTCATATTTTACTCTAGGAATTTTACATCTTCATGTTGATGTTATAGGATAAATGATTTACAACACATTTAATATCCTGACCACATTGAAGCTGATATGCTTGTGATATTATCCCAAACATTTCCGGTGTGTATGTAGTCTTTAGTTTATATTCAACACATTGTCAACAGAATAGATAATTTTCTTCCCTAAACATACTCAACTTTCAGTGTTTTCTCAGTGTGGTAATGCCTTGCTCTTTAAAGCAGAAAATAAGGCTTGGGCTTTAGTGAAAATATGTTCTAGATTGTATGTGCTTATATTATTTAGTATGTTCTTGGCAATAGGAAACGTCCCTTTGGTGTTGTGAGTTCGATTTCAAAGCATTTTATTGTAGGGTGTTATGAAAGAGCACTTATCAAACATTCATCACATCCAAGACATTACACAGAATGAAATGTTTTAAAGAAGAACTTATATGAATTACACTAATTTTACTTCCTGCACTTGCAATATAGAATCTCTTGACTTCTGTTTTATTCTGTATATTGTAATGTAGAATATAAATTCTCTAATGTTCATCACAAAATATTTGATTAGTGCCAAAGTATAAGAGATCAAGGAAAATGTTTCAAGAAAATAATATTAGAAGGAACTCAGCTTTCTTTTATTCTTTAGTGATATTTTATCTAGATAATTGATCCTTAACATTTTTATCATATGATGGTAGAATTGTATTACTTTTCTCAGTTTCAAAGGTAAAACAGTTCAGTATGCTAAAACAAGGATTTGATGAATTATCAAACTGTCAACATATATTAAAAAAAATAACATTCAGGAAGTTTTGATGATTATGGATAAAACATTTATAGATAGAGAATCTGTTTTTCTCTTCCAGTTAGTCTGTAGTTTACATATGCACGTGGAATAAATTGGGAATGTCTACTGTAAGCATAAATTGCATGGGAAATAATATAACTTTTATTGTCGAAGGTTTAGCCCTTTTTTTATTTTAAGGGATAAAGTACTAACCAAAATTTGATTTATGGGATTAGACCTACAAGAATTTATTAGTAGTCTTAGTTATTCTTGTACTTAGTATGAATTAGGTATTAAAATTCCATTGTAGAAGTTGATTTTACAGAATATGAAATTAGGTCTTTGGCATTTTTAAAAGAACAGTTTAATAACTTGTATGAGGATATACAGAGGAGCTTTGTGGTTGTAGCTATGGGTATTAAAATATGATCACACTAGACATACAATTAAATTTATTAAATGATTTCAAACAGTTATTTCTAACTTGAGTAAGTTATGAATTTGAAATTTGGAAATTCCTAGAGAATTTGTTTTGGCAAATTTATATTGAAAACATTTATCAGCAGAAGTAACCATGATTTACTCTAAAATCATTTATTATGATATAGAGTTGTATGAATGCCCTCCAGGTTAGAAATCTGATGAAGTACGATTATATCTATAATGTGTATAGAGTGCTTTTAAGAAAGAGAAGTCTCATAGAGTATATTTTTTTCAGTGTTAAACTATTGTAATATATTTTGGATTTTGTTAGAAGAGTATTAGTTTTGTATTATCAATGCCATTTTTTTTTTTTTTAGAGATATTATCAACTTGACATGTCATAAACTTTGTAAACAAAGGAAATCACACAATTGATATTGTAATATTATTTGTACAAGTACACCATATAAATATGTCTACCTAATAATGATGCATTATATAACATTTGTCACTGACATTAGGATATTTAAGGTTATGTAAATGGTGGATTTCAGGGTTTACTAAGTTTTTATACATACCTCAAATTCAGAGGTATGATGGATAAGACATAATACACATTCTTATTGTTTATTCGGCAGTTTGAAGGATTTTGATATGAGGTTCATTGATAAAACAAATGCATTGGGGTTAGTGGTAAATCACTGAGCTTATTAATTTGTAAGAACTTGCTATATTTACTTGATGTCTTTTTTTTGTGATTAAATTAACAAGACGTTAATTTGAATGTTCATATAACACTTTGATTTAAAGTGTATGTAATACCAAAGATTTCAGGTATATATGTAATTTTCATGATGATTTTTAGTGTATTTGTTCTGACAATTTTATGAAGCTATTTCTGTCTTAAGTTATTTAAATGTAAATAAAACATACTCAATATATTTCATCATAATGTCAAATGGTTTGCCAGGAAATCTCTGTAACTTATGTTTAGTAAATGTTTAAAGTAATGAGAATAATAATCAATAACTTTTGTTTTTCTTTCCAGCTTTCTTTTACTAAGACCTTATTGTAGGTGCTTTTATCTTTGTAATAGAGATGACTATTCTGAATATAGCATCACTAGAAAGAAATGTGATTTTTGGCTGTTTAATTATCTTGTCCTCAGAGTTACATGAAAACAAAGTAATGGAAATGTAGCAATTAATCTCTTGTGTTCTGAAGGTACTCTTTTTCTACATTTGTCATACATGCACACAAGCATACACACGCACACATGCACATACACGTGCACACATGCACATACACGCACACACATGCGCATACACGCGTACACATGCTCATATGCATGTACACATGCGCATATGCACGCACCCATGCGAATACGCGCGCACACATGCACACACGCACACACGCACACTTGCATACACTCACGCACGCACATCCACACCCACACCCACCCCCACGCCCACGCCCACACCCATGCCCATGCCCACGCCCACGCCCACGCCCACGCCCACGTCCACGCCCACGCCCATGCCCACGCCCACGCCCACGCCCACGCCCACGCCCACGCCCACGCCCACACCCACGCCCACGCCCACGCCCACGCCCACGCCCACGCCCACGCCCACGCCCACACGTGCACACTAGCATACACTCACACGTGCACGCTAACATACACTCACGCACGTGCATGTATATATATATATATATGTATATATA
>BOPN01009254.1:20000-34726 GCA_017312705.2 Penaeus japonicus | reverse complement strand
TATATATATATATTGGCTCTAAATGGTCAAAATACTGGGATATTTCAAACACATAAGCCTAACGCCTTGAGATTATCACTTGCACTGGCCATGGCCAAGCGCTGCTATACACCCAATCACCTGGCGCGCCGGCCAGGATGATAGCCATGATATCTTGTCACCCGTTGTTAACGAGACTAGCAAATTTTGTATACTTTATACTGTTTTGTTTTGATAAACCTACTCAAAGTGGAAGTTAAATTAAAAAGTCTTGTCATATGCTAGTAACACAATGTCTGTATTCTCTGAATTCTACAACTTGATATTTTCACATAATGTTGTATTGTGTCTTGTATTGCTCATCCTCAGTATGGAATTATTGTTTTTTTTTACCACATTAATTGATACTTTTTAAACATTGATATATTCAACACTTCAGTGTTTTGATGGAGACATTTTGTTTGACAGCAAACTGTCCTTGAATTGTAATTTAATCTGTATTCATATCTTGTAAAATAAAATACTACATTACTGTTAATTTTCAAATTATATGTCCCCTTTTTCAATAGTACCTCATTCTTTATCTATTTAATCAATTTGCATAAATAAAAGGTGTTCCAAAAATAATGGGTTATAGTGAAATGAATGACAAAAGAAATGTATTTAAAGATTTTTTATTGATTTTCTGACCTTATAATTCACTTAGGTTACAGCTGTAAGCTTTAAAGTAAAGGACAAGTGACCATGGTAAATATACTACACTCAATTTGGCATGATTTATATGAAGGAAGGGAGGAAGAGAGAGAGAAAGTGAGAGAATAGAAAAAGAAGGAAAAGAAGAAAAAAACAATACAAATGACCCAAATGTAACAATGTACTATCCCTATACCTTACTATACATGAGCGTTTTTTTTCTTTTTTATTGTTACAATGAATAAATCAACAAAATGCATATTTTTGACACACAAAACAAACTCAAAAAATTCATCCGCGCATCTTTTAACAGGATTTTTTAAATTTGAACTTTTTGTACTTTTTTTTCTTTTAAGCCAATCAAAAACAGAATTACAACAAAATATAATTAAATGCAACCATACATTATAATTAACAACAGAGGTGGTGTGAAGCTACACCATTACCCTAAGTTATTCTTAAATTATGACCACATTATTATTATACACTTCTAGAAATTCAAATTTGAGTCAAAAATGTCAATTCTAACATCTAAACTCAACTTCCTATTTAAATATGTACTAAGCATGAAAATTTATGACCATTCATAAAAAAAAAAAAAATCTCTGCCTCTGAAAGTCAGTGATACAAATCTAAGGCGAAGGGGGAAAACCTAATGAAAAAAAGTAGTAATAAATACAAATCAATAATGAAAATAACAAGAATAATCATAACCACAATCAATCATAATGATATCACTTTCTGAATCGCAAAAGGAAGGCAAAGTCCAAACTCTTCCTACTCAATGGTGTAGCCTCCATCCACTCACACCATGACCTATCTCCCCCCCTCTACCAGAAGCACTTCTTTACTGTTGCATTTGCATAGCAACCTCATTGCTACCATACAGATTCTGACACTTACCAAACAGCTATGTACAATAGGGAAGTTAAGTTTTAATAAGACTTCCCATGTAAAATACCTTTGCCAAAATAACAACTATAGGATGATAAGCTTAATGTACCATGAAGAGCCAAACTGCAGATAAAAAGGCAAATAAAATCTTTAGAAAACTCGCCAGATAGACATATAACGCCTACAAACATTAGAAAAATAAACCTAGGAAGTAATCAACCTCTCAGAACATGATGGAAAACATTCCATTCTGCATAAATCTCAAGCTAAGAGATATCTTGATGAAATGAGCACCTACTTTCATAACACTTCAATAAATATATATTGAAAAGAATTTTTCTTTCTTTTTTTTTTTTTTTTTCTTCTAAGTTATATACTTCTTGCTACTATTCCAGCTGAATTCGGGTAAGACATGCACACATTATTAACAGAAATATACCCACTCTATTTATAGAGACTGGATCAGGAATTGTGTTCCTCAGAAAGTACATCAATAGGGCTTTCTACTTTTCAAATGTTCTACGGGAAACTGAGCTTTGATGAGGTACTAATTAAGGCACAAGCCACTGATCAAGTCAAAACATCTAAACTTCCCCAGCAGGAAGAATCATCCTGGAAAATTCTTTGTGAATGAAATGAACACACATGATTATATGTATATATATATATGCATTTATATATTCAGAAGTGATTTTGATAGAGTCTGACTATAAGAACCTGATGCACTCAAAAGCTGCTAACACTCATACAAAAAGACTCCCTAAACAAAAACAAAAAAGAGAGAAAGAAAAGAGCAGAAAAAATGGAAGGCTGCTGGGGAGGTGTCATGGCAGGTTGACATCCACTGTCACAAGCTTTTCCTCTGCAAGGTTGAAAGATGACCATCAAAATCAACAATTCATCCTCTCAGCAAAAGGCAGGCACAACAGATTTCAACAAGCCCTTACTTAGACTGGCTTTTACAAATTTCTGTTTCAGATTATCTTTTTTTTTCTTAGTTATTTTATTTTTTTTATTTTTGGCTTTATGAGCTCTGCATACTTCAAGTAGTGGTTAGCAAGTATCTAATCATCTTTTTTATATACATACACAAACACACATATATAAATATATATATGACCATAAACAGCTCTGCTGAAGAAACTTAATCTTTTTTTTTATTATCTGGTACATGAAACTTGTATTAATGAGTAAACAATCCAATATTTACATATATGACTTTATCTTCATATTCTCATCCTTAACTTATTAGAAGTCCATAGGAAGTATGGTGCAATTTGTTGCAAGTTAGGTCTTTTCAACTTAAATTTCATGCAGTAGCAAGTCTTTCGTAGTAAAAACTGTCTTCTTCACAACAGCAGCAGAACAACTGGACATTCAAAAAAAAAAAAAAAAAGAAAGGGTAAAAGGGGATTTTGGAATCATACTTCAAGGGGACTTACAAATGAGGGAGAAAAATCTGAATGCCAACCACCAAATACCCACATCAAGTTTATCAGGTTGATTCAAAGTCATACATACACTGCAACCAATGCAATTGATAAACACATGAAGCAAGAGAGACATCAACTTCACTTTTTTTCTTACACTTCCTTTTCATTACTTTGTTAACACTACATCTCACTATTATGTCACAGGTACCCAGCCTCGCAAACTTTTACATATGCAATTTTTTTTTTCTTTATTCCTTTTATATTTCTGTCATTCATAATGCACAAAATCCTTAAATGGCCATCCATCTGAGTTCTTGATCAGCATGTTTAACTGGATGTAGTTGGAGACTGAGGAACTGGAACTGGTGCAGTTTTAGGAATCACTTTCCGAGGAACTGAAGCACCTACTGGCTTACTTGCTTCTGAGGTCCCTTTTGCTAAACTCTCTGACTTGGCAGTGGTTGGCTTTGTGTTAGCATTAGTACTCCCTTTAGTAGTCTGTGTCGCCGATGTTGTTTTCATCGGTTCTGTTTTGGCGCTGGTTTCTGCTTTACTCCAGTCTAGTTTGACCCTGGCTTGACTTTGGCTTTTGTTTTCAGCTGTCTTTGGCTGGCCTTGTGCTTGTTGTTGTGTCTTGCTGGTATTGGAACTAGCCTTGTGCTGTGCTACTGTCTTGGGTTTTTTGTAGTTCCCACCATCCGCTCTTTGCCGCTGTGTCTGTCCACTTGAGTGTCTACTTCGAGATCTGCTCACCTGTTGAAGTTCAAAGAGACATGTCAATTGGATTACCATTGAGTAGAATGAAAATGAGTGTGTGCTACTTAATCTGACTTTTGGTAGAGAAAGATATAGAAATATCAGTTCAGAAAGTATGCTAATCTCGAATGCAAGAGAAATTCCAGAGCAAATATTGATGATCAATATACAAACACAATTTCTGTGCTCAGAACAAATAATGTAAGTCCACTTAAAGAATATTAACCCACTCACGACGGGGGCATTCTAGCCTTGAATGTCACAATGCCGGGGCTTTCGAACACTTAGGCCTAAATCAATTAAATGGCTGGCACAATATTGTGCCCCGGCCACTGGGCTTTTGAATGAGCGGTACAGTAGTGTACCACCCGTCCAGAGAGGGTTAAGACATCACAGCTCTTTACCTTTGATGTAGCATTTCCTCCAGAGCTATTTCTGGACCTTGGATACTGGTGATAATAGTGATAGTTCGCCTGTTCTGGATCTCTGTCGCCTTCCGATGCACGCCGCTGGCGCCTTCTTGAGCCTCCTGAGCTACTCCCATATCTGTGATGGCTGTCATGTTCTGTAACTCTAAAGCTCTCATTCTCTGATCTCGTGCGCACACGTGCTTTTCTTGCTTCCCTTGCAGCATCATATTCCTCTGGCTGGAATGAGAAAAATACAAATTAAAAACTGCATAAGGATAATGAACTTTCATTTTAGAGGGAGCTAATGGGGTAAGGTGAGTGACCAAAGAGATTCACATACAGGAGAGGATACCTTGCCCAAAATTATTTTCCAATTATATAACTTCTTTAAGTATGGTACAGTTCAATCTGCATTACGTATGAGAAGTTGAGGTAAAGAACACTATATAAATACACAAATTCATCTAGTCATGACATCAAGTTTATCAGATAATAAGTTACTTTTCTGAACTCACCCCCCTTCCCCTCTACAAGATGATCCCCTAAAAATAAACAAATAAAAACATTGACATCTAAATAAGATGAATTAGCATTTAATCATATGTCATTGCCACAAATTACATACCATCTCGACTCTGAAATCCTCAATACTCTTGTACTTGGCCAGTCTTTGCTTTAGATCATCTTTCACCTGAAGGTTTACAGCATTTTTGTAATATTTGAGGAATGCCCAGAACTTCTCGAGGCCGTACAACTGGCCAGATTGTACATCCTGAAGAGTTTCGTCTTGGAAGTCGGAGTAGATTTCATCTCTGAAGTGCTTCTCTAGGCCATAGCTGAAGAAGCGGAAGAGGCACTCCAACCCATATCTGAAAGTAGTAGATCCATCGTTATGTTAAAGCTTGGAACCATAATATGCATTAATGTTTTTTTTTCCATTCTAGTACTCATATCCCTTCTAAACCTTCAGGACTGACTTTCACTACACCTGAATCCTTCCATATATTAGTTGCATTTCTCAAATCTTTCTGAATAAACAACCATTATTCTATCTTAATTAACCCGTTAACGATGGGGCTTTTATGGCTCCAAATGGTCGAAATGCTGAGATATTTTAAACAAGCAAGCCTAATGCCTAAGGCTATTTGCCTGCACTTGCCGTGGCCAAGTGCTGTACGCCCGATCACCCAGCGCTGGCAGCTGACGCTGCCACCACTTGACATGATAGCTTGTCATCAGTTGTTAAGGGGTTAAGTATTCCTTATTCTGATCAACTAACGATGAAATTACATAGCTATCAGTAAAAGCTTCATCCATTTTTTTTTCTTTATTTATCTGGTAATTCCTATTTGTACAATATGAACTGAAATTTATCTATCTAAGAACATTAGTACTCCCATTTGCATAAATATCTTGCAAAAGGTATTAACATGGATTATGAACATGGTCACCATATGACCATGTTCAAATGACAATATAAAGTCCAAATGTCTCGTTTGTCATCTAGTACACGCCCAAAACCTAAATCTATTTTAGTTTTATCCTTATTCTGTTTTCTTACCTGTAACCGACTTTAGCATCTTCATTTGCTAGCCTTCGGAATTCCTCGTACATTTTCCTGTTGAAGTGTTCTCTTAGGAAGAACGACCAAAAGCGGTAAAGAGTGTTCATCTCTGCACTCTGACCGATTCCAAGCTTTTTGCGTTCTGGTGAACAAAATCAAATATATCAATCAAATAAATCAAAGAATTAAATAAATAATTCAAAGAACTTTCTTAAACTTACACCTCACTTTCACCCTAGGATAAAACCAACTCTAAATCCCGTACCTCTCAAAGAAGAAAAAAGAAACAAAGATTTTAAATAATGACACTCTTTAAAAAATAAACAAATACCCAAACCTTCTTACCTTTAAGGCATCTTGCTCGATATTTGTGGTAAACCTGTTGAGTGAAGCCATTTTCTTTCAAGAGAGAATGCGAAGGGTGCTGGAAAGTGGGTATTGAGCCAGGTAGAGAGCCATAAGATCCGTAGGAGCTGCCCCAACTACTGGACAGCTGGTTTTCATTTGGACTAGCATTCAAGTCCCTGTAAGTAACATGAAAGGAAAATGTGAATAATGGAGTAAAACATGAAAATAAAGCAATTGCAATGTACTGATTTGCTTACATAGGCTAACGTGATTTCTTTTCCAGGAGAATCCTCTTTTATTGCTCAACTTGTTGGCTATGGATCACATATTTGCTTGTTCTGGCCACAAGATGGACACTAATGCTGCCTATATGGCACACCAGATAAAGTTTATGTCAGAGTGAGGAAGCAGGTAGTGAAATATTAAAGTCTTTCATGCTTCATTTACTCACTATGATATTTGTCCTTTTTGTGCTGGTTATTCTTTGCGTTTATTATATAAGGGGGCTTATAGGTACCATCTGACTGGATTTTTCAGTTTTGTAATGGACTCAAATTGTAGTAGAGTCCATCATCTTATTTTCTTTACACTCAGTCTGACAAGTGAGTCAATATTAAGAATTAAGCATCTCCAATGAAAAGACATGAACATAAGGAGAAGAGGAAAGCAACCTGTGCTCACGGCTGCAAGTGCCAAATACAAAACAGCCATACTGGCATGGGAACATTGCAGATGCTACACATGGTCTGGTTCACCTTCCTCTTCTCATTCTGCCTACACATCCTGCACCACCCATGCATTGGGGGTGAGAAGTTGGCATCTTGTTGTGTGTATCACTCTCAGAAGCTAGTGCTTTGATAGAGACCGTGGATGGGCATATTATAAGGCTTTATTTCCTGTTGGTGTTAGGAGAGAGTGATGCCATCTATGTTTGCAATTTTAAAATAAACCTATTTTGTTGAATAATGATAGTAATCATATTGATAATTTCCATCATCAGTCACCATGTATAACTATTACTGTGGTTATAAAGAAGAATTAGAAACACCCTAAAAAATAAAAAATAGAGGTTTACATATGTTGGTACATTCAAGTCAACCAGTCCTTAGCAAAAATTCCACTCATATACACATTCAACAAATTAAGCTATGTATCAATAAACAAACTAGTTCATACATAAACCAATAATGTCCTACAGAGAATGTTTTTACAAAACTGTCATTGAAAAGAAGATAAAATTAATTAAATCAAATAAATATAATGATAATAATGGCATTACGTTATTGAGCTTGTGCGTGGTTTGTGTTCTTTAACATCCATGACCCAACCGACGTGGCTTTCGACAGGTGGGTTGTGAGAGTGACGTGTCTTCTTTTTTCTGGGCGTTCTCTGGTCCACATTGGCCTTCTCCTTCACCACTGGGTAGAAACGAGGAGCCTTGCGAGATCGTGGTGTCTTGGGAGTTGGCGGCACATTTTCATCAAGGATTTCTTCATCACCCTGATGCAAAAAGGAGCAATGCATTAGCTACATTTCATGTCCTTGACTAATGGTGAAATATAGAGAGGAGTTCCATGATCTATCTTTTTTCAGAATCTTGACTTCAATGTACATCATGGCAATCTGGTATCAGCAAGCAAAGTAAAGTACGGATTAGTTAAAAGTTTGTTGCAGGCTTGACTTTTGTATTGTATGAGAATGCCTTGCAACCATTAAGGAGGATAAAGGTTGTAGAAAAAAAGCACATGTTCGATAAATAAGAAAAGGATGTTAATACAGGAATATGAGAAGGATTTATGAGAGATCTCATTCTGTCTGTCTCCGTTTTAACAAATATTTTCTAAATTGATATAGATGTTTTAGAAATCTATTTTGAAAGGTCACAGATGAAAGATGCTTTGTACTCTCAACAAAAAATTTAGTAGTACATCAACCAGTGAATGAAAACCACATTGGGTAAGTGATCACATGAAAATGGAAGAATCTCGACAGATATAGGAACAGTTAACAAAATATACTAAATATAAATACCAAAGAGCATACTTGAGTGAATCTGTGTATGCATCTTCCTTCACCATTTTGATGCCGGAACAGGTAGGGAATTGCTTTTATGCTGAGTAAAATTATGTACTGTCCATCATTATTCTTCATAAGAAAAAACAAAAAACAAAAAAACAGTGATATGAATGCTTTGACAATAAAATAATCTTCAATTAAAAAAAGTGGTTTTACTGTACCAGAATGCTATTTCAAACATTCAATCTAGCTTATCTGAAACTAATAACAAGATAAGAAAAAAAAAAATATTAATAATGTTTATTTTCTTTTGTTTGCTTGTTTGTGTCTTTCTTTTTTCCCCTCTTTTTTCCACGACAGCATGGGATCCTCTGGCACAACCCAAGGTTCTACGGAGGGTGTGACTAGACAGGATTGTTAGCATACCTGGATGAGGTGGAGGGGAGGGGGAGGGGGAGGGACCTCTTGGTTAGCTGGGACAGGTGGGTTGTTGGGACGCAGGGAGTCCATCACCTCTTGACTGATCATCGTCACCTGTTGCATTCTAGCTGCACTTTGTGCGTCGGCAGACTTGGGGAACTGCAAGTTGAAAGAAGAGAATATTGCAAAGCTGCTATCTCTCTCTTGCTTAAACTCATAAAAAATTTTTTTCAAAAGAGACATATTTTCAGTCTACTAAATAAGCAGAATTTCTACCATTCAAGCTCTTTACACACAAATGAGTAGCTCATTACAATCAAATAGATCAACCTTACCCACTCATTGCCGTCCCATAAGTCCTGCTCGTAATTGTACAACCCATCATTGATAACTTTAGCCAATTCCTGTGTAATCTTCACTCGCGTCGTCCAGTCTCCTGTTCGGTCAAATCCATCATGCTTGGCTGGTCTGTTAGAAGTTCCGCCAATGACAGATGGTGGGGACTGCGTCACAATCAAGAGTTTGTTGACGTCCTGGTCACTGATCTCGTAATCACTTTCTTCATCATCAGACCTGTTTTTTGGGTTTTTGTTTAACATATGTAAGGATATCATATTGCAAGAAACTTGTACATCACTCATTATTTTTTGGGAATCCAATTAATAACATGTAAAGGACTACATAACAAAATAATTACTACTTCCAATTTTTAAAACATATAAGGAGGAAGAAGAGGATGAGGAATAGTAGGCATGAAATGTTAGGAGGAGGAGGTAAAACAAGAATGAGATCACAAACGAAGACGACTATTAGGAGAAAGAACAAGAAAGATGACAGAAGCAGGAGATGTAACCCATCCATTTTAGCCTTACCATTCACTGAAGTCGTGTTGTCTTCCAGCTTTGGGCAAACTGTCAAGTTCTTCATCAAACTGGAAGTCTAACTCCTCCCTTGTGTCTTTGCCCGAGCCCAAAGGTTCCTGAGAAGCTCCCCGACTGCTCTTGTTGCTGCTGGGTTTTTCAACAACTGGATGTTTTGCTGGTGCCTGCACCTCTTTGTCTTTGCCCTCGCTGTCTCGTCGCATTCGAGTCTTTCGCTTTACCTGTAAATGGCAGGAGCAAGGTTGGTTCAATCAAATGTACACTCAAATCCATAGATATATATGATGAGAAATTAAATTTACAAACAAGCTATTTTTCTAAATACAGAAGAATGAAAAATGCAAGTGCTTTCACATTTTGTTTAACCCATTCGCGCCGGTTGACGTGCTGACACGTGGTCAAAAAAAGCCCCGGACCCGGGTGACGTCCTAGCACGGGCTACATTTTCGGCCCGCGCGCCGGGAGGCCAGTAGCGACGTGCTGAAACGTCCGCATTAGAATGATAGATTATTCTTAGTACAATTCGATTTTCATACTTGATTTGTCTTTGCTACTTTAGTTTATCATTCTAAATAGTAGAAAATGGGATATAACGTAATATGAATGACGTCACAGGTATATACGTAATATTGATGACGTCATGGTGATTTCTGTTTCTGATTTGTTGAATAAGATGATCTAAGTCGAAAGACTATCGTAAAATCAATTGTAATTGGCCGAGGAATAAAAAAAAAGAAAAAAATTAAAATTATATAACATCTTTTTGTTGCCCCACTAAAAGAAAATGAAACTTGAAAAAACATTGCTGTTACATGCATTCACTTGTATGCACATGTATGGTTGTTCATATTCTCTTTCTTTTCTTTTAGGAAGAAAAAAAAAATTGAAAAAAAAACTATGTTTGTTACCTCACTAGAAGAATGCTTCCGTTTCCCATTGGTATTACAACATAGGAGTTAAGAATATGGAAAAAGTTCAATAGAATAACACTAAAAAAACAGTGCTGTAACATCTTTTTTGACTGATATACCTCCTCTGAACATAGCACTACTTTCTACACATGTCTACACTTTAGACGCAATCACGCAAACCATAAGGATATGGTGGGTGAAAAGCGCTCTGCGAGCGTCAGCGCCACCTAGCGCAGCGGGAAAACACCCCGGGACGAACGGTTGCGCGCTTGAAACCTTCCTGGCATGATCGGGAGTAGGCGAAATTCCGCCCCGGCGTGAATGGGTTAACAAAACAGGGAGTCCCAATATGTTTTGCCTCCTGAAGGTATGAACCAGATATCATTACATTTAGAGGTCACACACTCATATAAAAATGTATATGGCTCACCTCCTTCCACTGATCGTCTTTTACGCTCATTTCTCCAGACACTGAAATAAATAAACCAATGTCAAATAAAAGTTTACAGCATAAATAAAAGGATCTTAAAAATAGGACACAGAAATGAAGAAAAAAAACAAGCAAAAAAACAAACTATTGAAAGAGATTCAGACAAACAAGTAACTATTCAAGAAAAGAAAAGAAAAATTGAAAAAAAGAAAAGAGAAGAGAGAGAACAAATCAACTTACAATCTAGGCATGAAAAATAATACAATAAAGGACATATATCAGTCTTATAAATAATGCTTTAACACACCTTTATCCTTGTTACTTGTTGGTTCTGGTTTATCAGCAGTAGTGACAGGTTTGGGTTTGTGTTGTGCAGGGACAAACTCAGGCTGAGCAGGGTCCAGCTCTGGTTGCAAGGGTGTGAACTCTGGGACTTCTGGATTCATCATGGCAGATGAAGGGGAGAGCGGGACGGCAGTATCTGGCACTTGAGGAGTTTCTGACGAGGTGGGGATGTTGGCTGGGGTGATGAGAGGGACGCTGGCTGGTGGGGACACTGGTGGAGCCAGAGCATTCAGCTGGGCTTGTAGGGGTCCGGCTGCAGCATCTTCCAAGGGCCATTTTGTTGGGTCGTGCTTAGTCCTAAGCTGAAGATGGTAAAGCTGTTTAGTAATCTATGTGAAAAGATTATTCAATGTTCCTGTCTATTCCAGATACTACTAACAAGCAAATATTACAAGCTGTGACATTATTATAATCATAATTGTTAATAATTTTTTTTATGTTTCAAGGACTATTTTTTTCAATTCCATATAAAAATGAACAACCATTACTTCAAAGAAGCTTATTTCAATACTAACCCACACTTCATCTTTGACTTGAAGTTTGTCTGAAGTTTTACATACATCAATGATCAACTTAACATCTTGGGTAAGTTGTTTCATGCGGTTGAATGACGCAATGAGTGACACAGGGATGTAGCCATCTTTGGACATCTTCCGTCTCATGAAAATGTCACTGGCTAGATTCTCATCACTGAAGTAGTACTCACTGAAATTAGTGGAAAGAAAATATTGTTAAATTTCAGATTCTTATGAAGTGGCTAAGTAAAGCTTCAGCATACTGAGGTGAAAGTTGTGTTGATACTGCATTGAAATGAAGATCAGTCTATCAAATACTGATAGCAGGATATATTTTGACAAACTATGTTACCCCAGAAATGTCCTTGATTATTTTGATATGCATAGCTGATTTTTTAAAGTGTATGGCTTTGTGTTTACCACTTCCCCTTCCCCTTCCCCTTCAACTCGTTCTCAAGGTAAAGAATGGAATGAAGGACAAACATGAAAAACATAAGAAAGGTATAATTTGTCTAAAACCTCCTCTTAATCTATGAACAATTGCAGCTGCAGGCTAGCTCTTAAGTGCAGCTTCTGTGAGAGACTTCCAAAGCAAAATAACATCACCAATTTATAACTGAGAAAATCATGTATAGAAGTAGATGTATACATAATGTTGGTGAAAAAGTATACACTAGGATAGATCTATCTTTTGTTTCAAAGTTAACATGAACTGCACACCCTAGATAACCTGTGGCTTTTGAGGTAGTGTTCTAACCCCTTGCAAATTGGTACCATGATATTACATGCATGTAGGCAACTCCTACAATTTCCCTCCTTTCATTCTCTATATTCCTTCCTCCCTATTTTCCTCTCCTTTATTTTCTATGATACCCCTCTATCTCCAATGCTTTTGCCCCTCTCACCTAATGAGAAACACAACTTCATTTGGAGAACATGCTTTCGTCATTAGTATTACCCTTAATACTGAAATGGATGCCATATTGATTATCCAGACTTCATATTTCTTTTCTATAAAAAAAAGAAGGAGGAGGGGTGGGACTGGAACACAGTATTGTGCTTATTAGTTTTTTGTCTAATTATGCTTAATAGCCATTGTTAGAAATACCATTTAAAACATTTTGAAACCAGCCTAGACACACCAATATCAAGTTTTTTTTTTTTTTCTAATGTAATCAAAACATAAGACAGGGTAATTGAAGTTAGCTTTGGGATAAGGGCTGAGTCTCGCTTGTGAAGCCTAATGACTATTTCTGTTGGTTTACTCAGGTTATATAATGGCTATGGTCCTGGAGCAATGGCCTATTTAATCCTTCACCTTTTACATTTATTGAGAAATATTCAGATACCTGTATCTCTAGCAACTTCTGAAAATATAAATATAAAAAATATGTAAAGAGAACTAAAACTCACACTTGTTTCTTTATCTTCTCTTTAACAGCGGTTTCATCCTGAGGCACGAACTCTGGGAAAATGAATCCTACTGAAGGAACAAAGAACTGCATCAAATTAGGATCTTGAAGCATGTACTCGGGAATCTGAAAGGTATGAGAAGTAGAAAACATTAGAACATGCAAATGATATATTTTCAACAGAAAAATACAGAATGAATCACTCTGTACTATCCATCTCTTCTTTCACATGTATATTGATCATGATCTAAGTCCTACCTCTGAATATTCGTGGAAATTTTCAAAGGGTTCAGTCGAGGGGCTCCTAAAGGTGCCCCGTCCACCAACTTGTCCATTGCCTACCCCTCCTACGCTCCCTCCTCCTCCTCCTCCTCCTCCTCCTCCTCCTCGGCCACCTCCTCTCCCTCGTCCTCTTCCTCTGATTGTTCCGCCACGACCACTGCCACGGCCCCTCGAAGCGTTACTGGTAGCCCGCGAGTCTGCACGCCAGTCCAGGGAGTCTGAGGCTCGTCCCTCTGTGCGTCTGAAACCCTTCTCACGTTTTGGGGGCGGGATGTCTAGTCGCTTCCAATTCTGCTTCTTGACTGTAAAGAATTCAAGGGGTCAGTATGGAGAACATTGCTGTATTGATTATAACTCTTTAATAATAGTCTCATACTGAATGAAACCTTCTCTACTTATTTGCTTTCTTCAACACTTACATCATCTTGAAGCCCTACTTAGAATATATGAAATGACATCATTATTAAAGTGATATGGTTCACTTGCATACTTCATAAGTAACAATAAGAAAAAAAATAATAATAACTATAAATCAAAACCTTCAACTCACTTTTATTCTTCTTATTTTTGGCAGCTTTGGTGGAAGCATTATTAGTTTGCTGAAGTTTGTTATTGTTGTTATTGTTGGTCTGTGGTGCAGAAGCTTCACGGTTCTCTTTGAGGGAATCGTCATCGTGTGAACCTGAGTCTTCTGATTTCTCTATCTCATGCTCCTTGTTAGGTTTATCTACATCTTTTATCTTTCTCTCCTCACTTTTTCTCCATTCGGTTTTAGAATTCTGTAACCACAAGAAAGTAAGACTGTAGTTCATCCCACTAAGTTTGCCGAACAAAAACTTTTAAAATTCTTTTGAAAGCCTACTGAAAAGTACATCAAACTTTTGAGCCAAGAGTTGGACACCTAAATGCTGCAAGAAGTACAATTAAAATAAGTTCAGATCTTTGACATTTGAGGATATCACTTGGATTTAGGTATCATATGCAACTATAGTAGTTACTGCAGTTTATAAGAAAAGACTGTTCTCTTTCAAAAAAAAAAAAAAAAAAAAAAAAAAAAAAAAGGGTTTACTTTATTGGACAACAAAAGTTAGAGCCAAATAATACTTACATGATTAGTTGTACTTACATTGTGTAAGTGAATGGCCTCTTGTGCCTGCTGGACTTCCACCAGGGTTGGCCAACCTGCTACATCAGGAATGTCATTTTCCTGTGGAAACAACCAGGACGTTTTTTTAATTTGTGTTTGCGTTTAGACACAGGCACACATATGCAAACACCCACACACAGATGCACACCAACATCCACACATTTTTGTGACTCAGCATCTAAATATCATCCTTTTATCTGTGTGACATTGTTTCCTGAATGGTAATGGCAACAGGTTTGCATGAAATAAATACAGTCCTAAAGCTAACTCATTAGAAACCTTCAAATATA
>BOPN01009254.1:7500-10000 GCA_017312705.2 Penaeus japonicus | reverse complement strand
GAGGGTGAGAGGGATGGGAAAGAAGGGGAAGAGAGGGAAGGGAAAGGAGGGAGGGGAGAGAGGGAAGGGAAAGGAGGAAGGGGAGAGAGAGGGAAGGGAAAGGAGGAAGGGGAAGAGAGGGGAAGCGCTAAGGAGGAACGGAGATAATGGGATGGGAAAGGAGGATGGGAGAGAGAGGGACGGGAAAAGAGTAGAGAGTGAGTGAGGGGAGGAGGAAGAAGTGAGAGCAGAGAAGGAGAATGAAAAGGGGACGGTAGGGGGGGGATTAGTGACCACAAAACCTTTTCCTATTCTATAAGATACATGAATGCACAGACCAACACGTGCACATACTCTTAACATTAATACTTTTTTCTCAATTTCTGATAATGATATCTAAGAAAGTGACAAAATCCGTCTAATCACTTCACGGCTTACTGATTATGCATTTTTTTTCCTTAATCGCCCCTCGGTTTATATATGAAAGGCCATATTACACGAAGCCATGAAAAGAAACTCGCGATATAAAAATACAAAAAATTAATACAGAAAACATGCAATGAAAAAAACAAAATGCCACCGTGAAAATGACGAAGAGAAATATGGGAAAATGTACATGAATAAAGTGGGAAGGAAATTTAAACATAAAACTCTGTAACGAAACGAAATCGTGACACTCTTGCAAACAATGCCGATGATATGGAATAAAAGAGAAATTATAATAACAATAATAAAAAATCAAAACCCACTGAAGTCACGGTAGTTATTTTTCTCACAACTTCTATCAAGATGGATATATTCTGCATTTATACGTACATGCATACATACATACATACATACACACATACACACACACACACACACACACACATACACACACACACATATATATATATATATATATATATATACACACACACATACATGTGTGTCCGCTTGTAGGTATGCGTGAGCGAGCGCTCGCACATGCATGAACGAGTGTTCCTGTTTTTGTTTTTTTGTTTCTTTTTTTAATCTTTCCATTCATTTTGTTTCTATCATCATTCCTCAGCAAACATCCATCCCGATTTCCCTTTCCCCTCGGCCGGACTGTACAACCGATTCCCACTTCCTCATCGATCACCATGACCAGCGTCATCAGGATAACACGACTAAAGGCGTGGCCATTACCGTCCAACCAAACACCTATCACCGTGCCATAAATCGTCGACGCCGGCACGACACTCACAAGTCGGCGCCAGTTATCGCCACTAATGATGATGACCGACCGACACGGGCGGCCGATGAAAAGCGTACCGACGATCGACAGACGTTGCTGATAATTAACATGACGGTAGCACAAGATACTCTACGGGAAGAGAGATTTACGCGCACTAGAATAGAATAAAATTCTGAGCAATTGCCTCTACTTACATATTTTCATAGACTCCCTATTGTTTTCATTTTATATAATGTTTGTCAAACACATAAAACAAAAAAATAATGTACGATGAAGGGCGATTGGAATAAAATTAAAACAATGATACAATGTTGACAGCAATCAACATGGAGCTGACGCTGTACCTCTTCAATGTAAAAAAAAAGTATGCATGGGCAAATAAATCGAGAGAAAAGGGTTGCACATAATTAAAATAAATTAATCACTACAACCCTTGCGTTTTAACCGTAAGCGAACTACTAATTCATAAATAAATCAACAAAAGATGAAGGAAAATGATCTATAAAATCGAAATTAAAATCAGTCTAAGCCATACATTTATTCTGAATTGCAGAAAATTCGCCGAATGTCCAATTACGTGTATTCTACCTGCCAACACCTGCACGCCCGTAAATAAATTGTGTATCATTTGGCCGAATTTCCCTTTAAAAAGTCTAAAGGGCGGGGGTAGGGCGAGGAGGGGAGGGGTATGGAAGGAAGGGGGTCACCATAACGCGACCCAGTAATCTTTTCAATAACCTCTGAGAAGAGACGGGGCAGAGGGGGGGGGGGGTGATGAGGAGGACGGGGGTCCACTGCCGTAACACCTGTGATATCGAGTCAACACTTGTAGCCGTCGGAGTTGAAGCCTAACCTACTGCAGCCACCCAAGCCAGCGCGTGGACGGTGATTTTGTGCGCGTGGTATAACATTTTTCATCAACTCCTACTTCCACTTTTCACTCCTCTCTCATGCTCCGAGGTCAAACCTGCTTTCACAGTAAAACTCTAAATAATGCGATGCCCCCACTCCAAGTTTGTTATAACAACGAAGAAGAAAAAAAAAGTCGATAACAAAGACGTCGCCAACGGACCTAATGGTGCTCAAAGTTGTTACTTTCCTCAAGTCAAGTGTTCTGTTCGCAACGCCACTTACTAACCAATCCACCAACAGAGGGAAATCACACGACACAAACCGCACCTGGACCTTAAAACTTCTTGTTCCTAAAGTCCTATTACTAGAACCGTAAACAAGGAACGACCAGCCTCCATTCAGACCCTATAAAAGGAGGGAATGAAGAGAGGGAGGAGGGGGGCTAACGTA
>BOPN01009253.1:30000-34734 GCA_017312705.2 Penaeus japonicus | reverse complement strand
ATATATATATATATATATATATATATATATATATATATATATATATGCACCTGCAACCAAAGGCTATATATGCAACCAGCAATCACAAGAATGCAGTCTGAAAAACTTGCAAAATTTTTATTCAGAGATAATTAAAATATCTCTGAATAAAGAATTATCATATCCTACAACACTAAAATAAACCTCATTATCATTTCCATTACATCTTAAGTATTGATACTATAATATAAAAAACTGATATTCTTTTTCATCATAAAAATGAGAGACAAAGAGAGTGAGAAAGAAAGAAAGAAAGAAAGAAAGAAAGAGAGAAAAGAGACAAGAGTGAGAAAATGAAAAAAAATATATATACAAAAATACATTCTAGAATATTGTTCTCTCTCTGTCTCTCTCTCACTCCCTTCTTTTTCTTATCATCACTCTCTTCCTCACTTCCATCTTCTACAGTATCACAGAATTACAAAATAGATAACAACCATATTCTCCCCCCCCCCCCTTAGAATAATAGATAAAATATAATAGATAGAAAATAAAAATAATAATGTGAATTTACCTTCCCCTCAAACTCTTACAGGTAAAAATTACAAAAAGATGAAGAAGACTAAAAAAAATCATACCCGCCCCTTTAGAAAAGAAGAAGAAGAAGAAGAAGAAGAAGAAGAAAACACAATAATGATAACAATAAGAAGTATGATAACAACAACAACATTAAACAACTCTAGTCCCCTGGCATTCGACCACTAGAGGGGGAAAAGAGAGAGAGAGAGAAAAAAAAAAAAAAAGACTAAAACAATCAGACGACTTTGATCTCCCCGTTGCAGTGGGCGCAACAGTTGACGGTGACGTGTTCGTAGCGCGTGTTGGGGTGGAAGCGGTGCATCATGGCGTTCCGTCCGGGCGACACGGTGCTGCACCCTTCGCACGTCCCTCGACCGTCCTTGTTCCGCCAGCCTAGGACCTGGCGGGGTGGGGATGGGAGGGCGAGGGGGGAGGGGGGGGGTGAAAGATTGGGGTTGTGAGGAGGTGATGGGAGGGGGGAAGAGGGGTTGGGGAGGGGGAGGGGGGAAAAGGGGTTGGGGGCGGGAGAGGAATAAAGAAAAGGGGGAAGGGAGGAGGAGGAAGGGAGAAAGAGAATAAGTGAAGGGGGAGAAAGGGAGAAAGGGGATGGGGGAAGAAGGTAGGGAGGTATGGTGATAAAAAGGGGTGGAGGAAAGGATTCAATGAGGGAGGAAAAAATATGGTATGGGAGGAAGGGAGAAAAAAAGAACACATTGTTAGATATACAGCATTTTATGGCACATGTAATGTATCCTAATTAATGTAGAGGAAAAGAAGAAGACAGGTGAAATGTGAGGAGAAGGGAAGGATGAAGAGAGACAAAGAGGAAAAAGAGAAGGAAAAGGAAGTAGAGGAAGAGGAAAAGAAAAAGGAGAAAGATGAATAGATGAGGAAGAGGAGGGAGATGATAAGGAAGAGGGGGAAAAGGAAGGGGAGGATGCAGAGGAAGAGGAAGAGGAGGAAATGGGGAAGAGGAAGAAGAGGAAACAGAAGAGAAGTAAACAGAAGAGGAGGAAGAGAAAGAGAAAAAAATACAGGGAGATGAAACAAAAAGAAAAGAAGGAAAGAATCTAAAAGACAAGATCAACAAAATCAAAGAAGAAATACAAAAGAAAATCATAAAAAAAAAAAAAATCCAAAATCGAAGAAGAACTCAGAGAAGAAATAGAACACAAGTGAAGATTTAGAACAGAAATCCTCCAAACAAGAGCAAACAACCAAACGCCCGTAACCTTACTCCCGCGGCATTCCTGTTTTACACGGAGAAGCTTGCAAACAAATTAATATCCCGGTTGCTCGGGATGCGGTTGCGTTTAGCCGAAGAAAAGAAATCAGATCTTGCATTCCACTCTAAGAGAAATGAAGACCCTAGTCCAAAGCCGAGAGACAGAGTTTGCCGAGCTTACGAAAAGAAAAGATGAAAGAGGCAGGAGGAGATCTGGAGATGCGCTGGAAATCTTTGAGGTGCTGACTATCAACCTCCGCATACTAGGTAATTAAAACCAGGAACTATAAAATGTTGATGATGAAGATCTGTTGCATTTATCCAATATAAAAAAAAACTAACAAAGAGGCATGACAACATATGATAAACATATGGTGATCTAATACAATCACTGCTTCAGGATTATATCAATTTTTTTCAATAATGTCAGGGACTAAATCAAAGATAATCCAAATGAAGGAGGAGGAGAATAAAGGAAGAAGTAAAAAAGAGAAAGATGATAGAGTAAGAAGAGGAAACCAAAAAGAAGAAGGAAGAAAGAGGAGCAGAAAATGAAAAAGAAACAGAATTATACCGTAATCATGACGGGGTAAAAAATCCCTCTCCATTTTTAGTATTTACAAAACGTTTTCACAAACAGCTTATTTACTGACTTCGAAGGAAGAGAGAGTTTCAGAATGAAGGCTCAAACAAAAGCTTAATAAAAGCAAGAGCGTCCTGAAGATTCATTTACAGGATTTAGTTATTTACAGAAGTCTGAGAACTGTAAATGGCGGCATCTATTAACAATTCGCAAAACTAATGGGCAAAGGTGCCATTCATCGTCCCGATTTTTTGAGAGATTTCAAACCTAGTTTTTCTCACAAATTATTGAGCATTTCACAGTCTGCTTTAGATCATTCCTTTACAAATAAAAATAATGGAGGCATGAGCTATGTAAATCATACTTTTACATAAGGCCCAGTAAGTCAAATGCAGTTCACCAACAGCACTGTCAAGGCTTTAACCATGATGCATAGAAGCCAAGATCATAGTAACGCAACTACAAAAAAAAAACTATGTATACATACATACATATATGTATGTGTGTGTATGTATATATGTATATATGTATATATGTATATATATATATATATATATATATATATATATATATATATATATATACATATATATATTGTAACCTCATCTCTATTCCTACAGCCCCTCAAAATAGATTAGCGACAGCCACTACAATACTCAATAGCTGCATTTCTTCTCTTCTCTCCTCCCTCCCCCCCTCCCCCACACACACTCCATCCCTCTCCCTCCCTCCCTCCCTCCCTCTCTCTCTCTCTCTCTCTCTCTTTCTCTCTCTCTCCTTCTCATTCTTATGTGCTCTCTCTCTGGAAATTGGATAGAGGGGAGAGGAAAAAAAGGGAAATGGAAGAGGAGAAAGGAGGGGGAGTGGGGAGAGGGCAAAGGGAAGGGAGAGGAGAGGAGAGAAGAAGAAAAAGAGGGGAGAGGGAGGGGAGAGAAGGTAGGGGAGTGGGGAGAAGGGAGGGGAGAGGATAGATGGGAAGGGAGAAGGGAGAAGGGAGAGGAGAGGTGAGAAGGACAGAAAGAGAGAAGAAGGGAGGGGAAAAGAGAAACAGAGATGGAGGGGAGAGAGGGCAGAGAGGGAAATGGGAGTGCCATGTGTGCCATCCCCTCCAAGACTACCTCGTGACCAACATCACTTAGCAAAATAAGAGACATTCCTTAAGAAGCTGTCAATCATCTCCTTAAAACTTTTCCGATGCGACCATTACTATCATTAAAATCGCTTTGTCTTTAGAAGGAGAAGAAGCACAAAGAAACATTCGCTTGTAGAGGCAGAAGCATCAACCATCGTCAAAAGAAGAGGGGATCAAGTCAGCTACACGCCCTCTACGGCACACTGTGAAAAGCAACTCAACCTAAAAAGGGTAGACTGTTTTTAAGATTTCTCGTGGTAAAGAAATGAGAACTCCTTTCTACTCACAAACGGTTTCTTGATTTTCTTCTCACAAGCCTGAAATATTAAGAATGATTTGGCTTAAGAAAAAAAGGGGAAAAAAAAGAAGGAAGAGGAGATAACTATCTAGTCTAGGAGATTTTTATGAATGAATGAGCTACCTTGTGGATCCACTTTTTTTTTTTTTTTTGTTGTTCATATCTAGCTATGACGTTTACATTACTGTAAAAAAATAGGATTAATAGGACATAAAAATCTTGCATTCTTAGTATCCAGAAACATGAGCCCTGAGGAAAAACATATGAAGAAAGAAATACTGACATACAGACAGGCAGACACACACACTCACCCTTATATACAAATGCACACACAGACACAGACACAGACAGACAGACAGATAACAGACAGACACACACACACAAAATACATACACAATCAACCATAAAAACGGCAAGCCCCTAAAACCCAAGACCCATCATTACCTGCCGTGCCATCTTCTCGCCTGGGGTCAGCGTCTCAAGGCCCTCCACTGAGAGCCCACAGCCCACGGCCCTCCCGAGGTCTCCCAAGAGCCGGTCCCGGACTGTTTCTGCCAGTACGTCCCCGTCCACGGCCAGAGTCACTAGGTCAGCTGAGGTCAAGGATGTGACACCACCTGACTGTGCAGCAAGGGGGTCAAAGGCATCGCGCAGCTGTTTGTTCATCCTGTTGGGCAGGGAGTGGGGGGGGGGGGAGAAAGGGGTTGAGTATCTTTGGTTAGGGTTGGTTAATCAGGATTAATGACCCAATAACATCTTCTGGGATGGGCCAAATATTCAGATATTCCGTCCGGGATGGGTATCTTTAAAACATTGTGTATATTTTTAATTATTTTCTGGATTTATGGTATGATAGGAGTCTACATACGATATATTAGTAAAGTGATACCAATCAGTATGATGTCCTAGTTACACAATTACAGGAATAAATAGCTTGT
>BOPN01009253.1:17500-20000 GCA_017312705.2 Penaeus japonicus | reverse complement strand
TTATCACAGTTTTAGGAAAGAGGAAGAAGTTTCACTTTCTTCCTTGACGGTCTGTTTACCTTTCGCGTGTGTTCGAAGGCTTGAAGTCGGGGAACTATGTTAACTTTTATGTCTCGTGTTCTCTTGATTAATCTTATGAAGAGGTATTTATGTTGGATTATGATGGGTATTGGAGAATGTTGGATTATATTTTTTGTGGAATGATTTAGTTGATACTGATGAAAATAAGATATGTTAATTTATAGACAAAACACAGTTTCGAACGCTGTAATGTCATCAATAAGGATCCTAAATATAATATAACTTTCTGTCAAAATAAAATAAGATAATCAATTTGTATGCTCCGAATCAAATTAATAAAAAAGTCAAATTATAAAGAGTGAAAAAAATCCAAAATATCCAAATATACACACATTTTTCTAAGATTCCACAAAAAAATATTTAGGACATTTGTCAATACCTTGCCTTTGAAATGTTCTCGCAATGGATAATATTGTGTCAAAATTGGTTCTCAAATGTTCCAGGCTAAGAAAGAAAAAGTCGTCTTACAAAACAACCGATCTTTTATTGATATTTATGCATGTATGTGCGTATATGAATGCGTGCATGATTCCATTTTTATGTGATCTACTTTTAATATCAGGCATTTCTAAATCATCTTGTAAACGCAATGTGCATTTAGCTGAATGAATCATCTCATATTTCTCGTTTTTGCTTTGCTTTCCCCTCTTTCTCTCTTAATAGTACAAATTAAGTGTTTCCATGCATTTGCGGTCTGAAGCGTGCAACACAAGGCCTGACCATGCCGCAAATTGCTCTTATGCATTGCAAGCGGTCGAATGATGTCTGTATGCAATCTTTTATTTGTCGTAGAGGCTAATTGATTTCAACTCTAGTACTTTTCTTGAATAATACTATTCATTCATAAATATCACAATAATGATGATTATTATCAGGATGATGATTTGATAACAAAAACAACAGTAATGATAATGATGATTATGATGATTACATCAATAACAACAATAATGACATAAATGATATTGATAATGATGATTATAACAATGATAACGATAACATTAATAACAATGATAACGATAACATTAATAACAATGATAATAATGATAATGACATTAATCATAATCATCATCATTCTTATTATCATTATAATTGTTAATATTGTTATCATTATTAGTTATATATTGCAATATATAGGACAAATAAAACTCATATGTCATGATTATGTCATTGGCTACGGGTGTCTTTATTCTTTTAATTCTTATCAAACAGTTACTAAAATTCTTATATCACTTCTCAAACCCATTTGCGATTTACACTAAGTAATCAGTAATACATGAGGCTTTAGTCACTAATCTTTTTTATATGTTTCTATTTTCATTTGTGTACCTGCCTCTATCTCTCATTTTTTACTTTTTTCTCCTCTCTCTCTCCTTTCCGCCTTCTCTCTCACTCTTGCTTACGTTTTCTGCTTCCCTCTTTTGTAAGTGTTAATGCATTGAATTATATCTGATTCCACTTTATTTCTTTTTCTGCTATTGTAATATATGTATTGTTTTCACTAATACTCTAATAGTATTAGTTATAGGTTGATAAGTAAGTTGCGAGTGAGATCAAACACAAAGAAAAGTGTCTCCCGTGTAATATTAAAAGTTTTCTATGAATAAAGAGAAACTCGTTTTCCTTGAAACCCGTTACAGGGTAAACTATCTAAAGCTATCTAGGTTATTTATTTAAGTTACTGACGCTAAGCAAAGATCCGAGTGATAGTAAATTTTACTAAAAGCCAGGATACTGCTATTAATGCATTCATATTACCCTCAACTATTAATGTGTTGTCGATTTTACCCGCCACCCTCCCCCTGATCACCACAATCTGGGCCTCCAAAGCAAGAAAATTTTGGGGAAATTGCGGGGTAAAATCTGCAAAAACTACTTTGCAGATGCTCATAACATTTATCTTCTAAAGATCCTATAAATGTATTGGTTTAAAATATATAAGCATTGTTGATACTGCTATTATCAAAATTGCCACTGAATATATCATTTTAAAGTACTATCGCTGTTGTAAGTGAAAATTAGTTGTAATTTATAATTAAAAATGTATCACATGCCAATCTTTAATTCATTTGAAAAAAAGGAGAGTATTTTTCAGTTCATTGACAACATAATAGGTAGGCCATTTATGAGGAAAGAGTGACAGAGGTGAAGTGTGCAACAGAAATAACAGACTAGTTCAAGGTGGAAGTGGTTTTGCATCGTGCATCAAAGATCGGCTCTGAGCAATTTCTTATTTGTGATAGAGAGGTTGTGGCACGAGGTCAGTCAGGATTATGTCTCTCTCTCTCTCTCTCTCTCTCTCTCAATCTCCATGATTCTTATTGCCATAATCGAAAAGCTGGTGTAGTAATCTCTTCATGTTCATTATGACCGTAAAAATATTCGGATATCCGGTGTTTATCTGTGAACTCGGATTATCTGG
>BOPN01009252.1:20000-25000 GCA_017312705.2 Penaeus japonicus | reverse complement strand
CATAACTAAAATCACAGGAATCCGATTCATCTGTAATTCTTGGTTTCTTTGCGCGATCATAATCTTTTTTAACTATAATTACATGGTTAGTATTTTTCAATTTCATAAACTTGTCAGCAAAATTATTTATCATTTCTACATATCGTGTCCAATTGCCACCAGCTAATTCGCAGCCTATCTTATATGGAAAGACAACCGTATCTATGTCAGCATGATTATTTGCTAAGATCTCTAACAAATTATCCAGACAAGTACACATATATTCTTCACGTGTATCATATGTATCCAAGGTGATACCTTTCATCAAATCATCATCTTTAACTGAAACGTTATATTGTCCTGGCTTTCCATACATATACTGACTAAAGAGATTCGCCACACAGGGAGTACCTTTACAAAACTCGAGAGATCCAGGTACTCCTCTTGATTGAGGATCGGCAATGTTTGTGTACTTTCCTTTACGACGCGCATAAGAGTTTGCGTATAAACCAAACATGTTGGCTATGTCTTTAGAAAGACCGTGGGTTTTCAGTGCTACACAATTACATTGTTGGCAGATACAAACATTCGGTTTTCTAAATGTTAAATCAAATATATCACCATCAATTAACTGATATTGGGGATTCTTTGCCATATTATAATACGGGGAATAGAGATGTAGATTCTATCTTTTGATTGGACGAGGATAGAATATGGTATAAGATCTGTGAGAATTATGTCTACTCTATATTTATTTTTTTCATATCTTAAAGCCCGTCCATATGAATTTTTTTAATGAATATAAATATTTATTATTAATAATATAATATTTATAAATGGTTATTTTTGTATCTTACAAGATAAATTCTAGTTTCTTCATATATATATATATATATATATATGATTTATTATCATATCTGTTCATTTCTTCATTCATATATCTATATACTCGTAAGCGCATCCATCTGCACACAATACACGTAAGACAACCACTCTTCATCTCTTGATAAATGTTCTTGTGGCCGTATGAAGAAGTATTTACTATCGACGATCGAGTAAGCGAAAAATCGTAATTGAAATTTCCATTGCACAACTGAAATTGCTGTTCCAATCTAAGCCAAATACTTGACAGAGGTTGCTAAATCATTCATGAGTTATCTTTGTTCCAATATGAATGACATTGTAGCGGTAAATATTAAAACTGTATAAACTGGGACAAGATGCTAAGTGAAATGCTAACTGAAATTTAAACATACTTTCACCATTAGAGTTTCTTGATCTAATGAAATGTAGATAGAAAAGATTGATATTAATAATCCTCTAAGCTGATATCTATCTGATATCTTTGATCATCATAATAAATACCTCAATATTCTATTGTGAATCATGGTTCAAAATACATTTACCAAGTAGAAAAAAAAAATCAAATAAAGGGTGGCACAGAATGTATTGTCTGTTCAAACATTACACAGTAAATGAGTGCAATATAGATAATGCAGAAAATAACAATAATGATAATGGTATCAGTTCAATAATAGCAACGAAAACAGTCCTGGTAACGGTAAGGGTACATAAGCAAATATTTTAATAAATTAATTAATAAACCTGATCTTGACGAAAGCAGACAGAGTAAAAGCAATAAGGAAGCAAAATGTACCACCTAATAATATTGATAACAATAAAGATATTAACGATATTCATAATGACAATCATGACCATAAAGTTAGATATTATCACTAATATTATTAGAATCAGCATCTTTATTATGATTATGACCATCAATATTATTTTCATTGTCCTTATTACCATTATCATTCTTTTCATTATCATTATTACCATTATCATTCTTTTCATTATCAATATTAAGCTTATCATTCTTTTCATTATCATTATTACCATTATCAATCTTTTCATTATCATTATTACCTTTATCATTCTTTTCATTATCATTATTACTTTTATCATTCTTTTCATTATCATTGTTGCACTTGTTATTATCACATTTTTATGATCATTATCATTATAACGATTATTATCATTATCAGTATCAATTATTAACATTATTATGATTATCATTATCATCATTAAAACAATGATAATTAGATAATTGCCGAAGCAAATTCAAAAGTAGGTTCAAAACATTTTATCCCACTAACTACAATGGTTAATCTTTTTACACGTATAGTATTTTCATTGTATAATACTATAATATTAACATTGACAATATGAAATACGTCTGTAGCAGAAATAGACAAAATATTAACATCATAAGTATTGAAATACCGTGTTTAGCTTGATGTTCAAACGCCTAATGCCATTGATTTTTTTATTTTTTTTTTGTCTTTTTTATTTATTCTTTTTTTTTTTTTTTTTGTCTCTAACATGTTCTGGTAGATGGTTCCAGATTACTGGTCCACTATGCAAATTTCTTGATCCTGTTTTACCCCCTATTGTTTAGGTATCAGTCGACAGTCCATCAACAAATATAGTGAATAAGATTGGGACTAATATGGAGCCTTACGGAACACCAAATGAGACTTGTTGCTTTCATGATAGATTTTCACGTATTTTGGCGGAAAAGTTATCAGTTCGCTGGTTTCTTAGTTTGTTGAAAATTTGTTGGTTGATACTGTCAAAGGCCCCTTCGACACACAGTGAGCAAGTTTATCTGGTTATTGTCTATGTTACCATAAATTTCATTTGTGATATTTAGTGATGCTGTTTCGGTGGATAGCTTACTTCTGAATCCATGTTGCATGTTTGATAGAAGCATATTTGCTTCCAGGAATGCTGTTAATTGATTAGCGACTATTTTCTCAAGAACTTTAGTTATTACTAGGAGTAGGGTAATGGGGCGATATCTCATCCCTCTCTCCTGATTTGAAAGTAAGTGTTATGATACCATGTTTCCAGAGTGATGGACAAGTACCGGTGAATACAGATGCATCTATAATGACCCGGATATTACGCAATTGCAAGTAGGCTGTCCCTCAAGAGTCGATGGGCAATACTATCCGCTCGTCGGAGTTTGTTTCTCGCAAGTGTTTTATTGTTAGTTTTGTTGTTTCTATTTCTAAGCAAACTTCTTCAAGGAGGGTAAATCATGGCACACCTGTTTAAGATATCTTATTTATTTTATGTAACGTTTTATTCGAGTTTTGATTATTTAAGTCATTTTATTTGAATGCCTTTTACATGAAATATGTTTTTGTTTGTAATCTTAACTATTCGTATTACTTTTATTCCTTTTACTTAAGTTTGTTTGCGTTTTTATATGATTCAGACCTTTTACCAACAAAATAATATTTTAAATGATTAACTTTAAAAAAATAAAATAAAATAAATAATAAATAAATAAATAAATAAATACGAAAAAAGAACCAGTTAACCAATCGCCATCTTTGATTTTTTGCCCCGATTACCTTGTCAAGACATAAGAATTAGATCTTTTTAGGATACTATAGTCAGAACACTGGCTGTAGTTAGGTAATGATTAATTAAAAGTAAATATACTGTGTATATAGTCTTTGAATTCATTTTCCTCGACCGTTTTAGCTGTTTCATTACGTTCTTATTTTTATTTTGTTTATTTATTTTTTCTTTCTTACTTTCTTTTTCTTAGAAGTTATTTCATGTCCTTTATTACTATTTATATTTATCTATTTTTCTTTCTTTTGTTTCATTTTCTAATGTAACCTTCCATGATTATATACTATTTCTAATTCTAACATTTATTCACACAATTTTGCTTAATTTGATCACAACATTAGTACTAGTAGTATTGGCATATTATTCTTATCACTATCATTCTTATTGTTGTTGCTAGTGTATTCCTAATAGTATATTATCATTATCATTATTCTGTTGATGTTTACATTGAAAGAATATTATTATTAATTGGTTGACTGGTTGGCTAAGTGAATGGCTTCTTGCTTGTTTAGGTGGTCGGTGATGGAGAGATGATTGCGATTTCATGGTAGATTAAGAGTAGAATAAGAGTAGATTTGTGATAAAGATAGTATATTCTAGGTGGACTGTTAGCAGATTCTGACGTAGATGAGGCTAGATTAATTTGATTTTTTTGGTAAATTGATATAATTTTGGAGCATAATTCAGTTCACATCCAAATCTAATCATCTGGTCCTTGGGACATGACCACTCTGCCCATTTTATTGTGTGTGTTTCTCTCTCTCTCTCTCTCTCTCTCTCTCTCTCTCTCTCTCTCTCTCTCTCTCTCTCTCTCTCTCTAATCTTCCAGGTAATCCTCCTGCCAATGTAGCACACCAATCAACCCTATTCAGCAAAACTAATCCAACTACAGATTTTCAAATGACCCATGCATGTTTGTGTGTTTCCGTATTAGGATCATCTTGATGAAATTAAAAGCTGTATGAAGGCGGATGCCGGCAGGATCCTACCAAAGTGCAGAGTCGAGTGTGAAGCTAATTGGATGAGCGGGACTCAGAAGGAAGAAGGAAAGAAAGAAACAACTTGCCATCAACCACAGCAGCGAGGTCGAGAGAGATATGGATGTACACTCCCCATGAATTCAATTGCTCCACCACATCACCAGGCATCATTTTTTGTTATATTATTAGATTGCTATTATATCGTAATGTCAGGTTTATAACAGTAATGAGCAGTAAGTATATGATTGTTAGTGTTCTTATTCAAAATACTATGCTACACATAATATTCGTTTTACAGTTGTTGAATCTCTCTTTGTAAGGAATGAATCAGTAAAAGACAGTTGGATCTATATCTACACCAAAGTACATGAAGTTCACAAATAACTAAAGATTACACTATCTTCCTGCATGGAGTAGTTTAGGTTCATGGAGGAAGCCATCTTGACATCATCTACAACAATATGCAGAGGGTATACTGCGAAAATCTGTTATAGTATAAGGGTTAATTCAATAATACACACCCTATGTTCTGTTACACTATCACACACTTTAGGTGAATTTTACCCAGTCTATTAACATATGAGTTTATGCTTCCTGTGATGTATGCAAATA
>BOPN01009251.1:25000-30000 GCA_017312705.2 Penaeus japonicus | reverse complement strand
CTTTAATTTACATTTCCCTAATGACCAGAAGAAGAAGAAGAAGAAGAAGAAAAAAAAACAGAATATTTAAAAGGTAGTGCCTTAGATTTAAAGCATAATCAACCATGCAACATCCGAGCAACAATTAAACAAACAAAAAAACGGTTCAGAGACAATGGCTCTGTGAAGAAATTTCCTGAAAGCGAAACAGGAAATAATTTCTCGATATACAGCCATTCATCTTCGTACACTGTCCTCTTCTTTTACAAAAGTGAATTTATTTGTCACATTTTGCAATAAAATCGTATTCGTTCAATCGACACAATTCAGTAATTAAATATCTGATTTATAATTTTATTTGGTGGGTAACTTGGTCAATCAAATACTCAAAGACATACAAATATATATACACACAAGAGCACGCAAGCACAAATGCACACGTAAACACACACATACATACATACATACACACACACACACACACACACATACACACAGAAGAGGCCTATACACACACGATCTATCTATCTAATCTTGGGTATATTTACTTGCGATCAAGTATTATACTCAAAGACATACAAATATATCTACACAAGAGCACACAAGCGAACATACACATGTACACGTGCACACGTACACACGTACACACACACACACACACACACACACACAGAGAAGAGGCCTATCCACACACAATCTACCACTCTAATCTTGGACATATTTCCTTGCGTTCAAGTATCATATACACATGTAAAATACTTCCAAACGTAAATGCAGTTCTAAAAAAAAAAATATGAAAGAAAAAAAAAACGAACTCAAGGAAACGTGCAAATTGCTCCGTCAACAGAGACAAAGAGAAAGACACCGAACCGCACCGAGGAGCAATATTGCAAACTGTCCTTGGCGGTTATAAACAATGGATCCCTCAAGACGGTGCGTATATCTCTATGTGTATTGAGGGATGACGAGGATGGGGGGATAGGGGGCGGGGGGGAAGCAAGGAGTGCGAGGGGGAGAGAAGAAGAAGGAGAGAAGGAAAGAGGGGATAAAAAAAAAGGTGCAGGGGGAGAGGAGAGGGGGATTGGGGAGGGGTTAGAGGAGAGATAGGGGAGGAAAAGATAAACGAAGGAGAGAAGGAAGGAGGGGATAAAAAAGGGTGCAGGGGGAGAGAAGGGGGGGGGAGGTAAGCAAGGAGTGCGAGGGGGAGAGAAGAGGGGGATTGGGGAGGGGTTAGAGGAGAGATAGGGGAGGAAAAGATAAATGAAGGAGAGAAGGAGAGAAAGAAGGAGGGGATAGGGACAGGAGATGGGGGAGTAGCGAAGAGAGAAGAGAGGAGAGGTGAAGGGAGGAGGAGGAGAGGCCAGGAGATGCTAGAAGAGATGGGAAAATAAGGAAGGGGAAAGGAGAGAAAGGGATGGGATGGGAGGGGGGGAGGGGAGGGGAGGCTAGGGGAAGGGAGGGGAAGAGGAGGGAAGAGAAGGCGAGAGAAGGCAGGTGGAAGGATCATGCAAATGCGGGTAACATCGATTTCGTGGGAAAGAAAAAGGCGAATAATCTTGAGAGAGAGAGAGAGAGAGAGAGAGAGAGAGAGAGAGAGAGAGAGAGAGAGAGAGAGAGAGAGAGAGAGAGAGAGAGAGAGAGAGAGAGAGAGAGAGAGAGAGAGAGAGAGAGAGAGAGAGAGAGAGAGAGAGAGAGAGAGAGAGAGAGAGAGAGAGAGAGAGACTGAGAGAGACCGATAGATTAATAGATAGATAGGGATAGATAGATAGAGAGAGAGAGACAGATAGATAGATAGAGAGAGAGAGAGATAGAGAGATTGAGAGATAGATAGATAGAGAGAGAGACTTAAGCGACTAAGATATTCCTACAGCAGACAGAGACAAACGACGCCTCCTTTTCGCCTGGCTTCCCCCTCTGGGTGCTTTCTATCTCTCCTCTGTCTTCCTGTGGCTTGATGTGTCCGTTAATGGCCTTGTCAAGGTCTTTGTGTATCTATTCCTGGTGCATGACCCAAATTATATTAATATTAATTAATAAACAATCTCTTTTCTTTCTTTCCCTTTCTCTCTCTGTTTCTGTCTGTCTGTCTGTCTGTCTGTCTGTCTGTCTCAGGGTTACCATTCGTAACGCTGTACAGAAATAATAATAATAATGATGATAATGATGATAATAATAATAATAATAATAATAATAATAGTAATAATAATAATAATGATGATAATAATAATAATAATAAATAAATAAACACGCACATGAACCCGACGACTGCAAATAGCAACACAAGTATAAGAAGAAAGAGAAAATCATCTAACACCACGCTGACAATTTCTAAAAATATCGGCATTCGGTCTTTTCAATCCTCAATTTCTGCCTCGTCACTTTGTTAGCAGATCTGAGACCGAGACTGAGACTGAGACTGAGCGTGGGCGGCGTGACACAGCACCATGGCCGCTTTAAGGAACATTAAGACTTACGTAATATCAGAGACACCATCCTCCTTGTAAACAAATAAAAATAACATCATGGAGAGTAAATAAATACTATCATAATCATAATGAGACCACATATTGGTATAATAATTTCGTAATTCAACTTGGCAATATTTTAATTAATCAACGAACGTGACATTCCTGCACAATGAAGGCAACGGAATCCTAAAATGTTCGGGATCAAAGGAACCATGTAAATACAGACGCACTTCCCCCCATTTACATAGCTCCGGTCACTGGATTCCTTCAAGTAAAAATGAATTAACAAAGTAAATAATGATCGATCGAACCATCCACCCCCACCCCTCACCTCACACCCCTCACCCCCACCCCTCACCCCACACCCCACACCCCTCCCTACTCCCCGCTCCCACCTGCTTGCTTGCTGTCACGATTGGGGATTCGCCCCCTCACGGTCATGTGACACTTCCCTACGTCCGTCACGGGTGCGAGCGATTCTCGACTTTCTCGACGGTGGGCATAACGACGGTCATTCCACGCTTTTATGTATATCGTTAGCGAGCGGCCACACCTTCTCTCGCCGCCGGGACCTCGTCAAGAAACGCGAGTTCGCCGAAATACACCTCGGCCTAAATCAATGAATGGCGGACACGCGTCATTTATATTAGTCTCTCACGCTTCAGTAATCACCTGATTACGACAGTTTCTGCAGAGGTACACTCGAATTTCTTAATAAAAAGAAAAAAAAAATCAAAACCCACAAGTCTCCCATTCATTACAATCCCTAAAAACAAAAAGGAAAAAAAAATGGCGGGAAAAATGAGTGTTTGCGCTTGTCCGATGGTTCTTTTTTTTAATCGTCGTGTTCAGATGGAGTTTGACGCGGCAAATAAAACCTCGCCGTTTTTTTCTGTTGCCATCCGGAACACTAGAACATGCGGGTGCGATGTATTGTGAAAACATATTGTTAAAAAAAAAAAATCTAATTAATGCGACGTGTTTGTTGGTACACCAATCCATTCGTTTATTTTTCCATGTTCGTTTTTTTTTTGAAGCATAAAAAGTATATATTGCATTTCACAGCCCAACATTTTCCTCCATTAAGCCACTCAATCAAATATTTACACCACTTTGGAAGCAATAAAAAAAAATAAAAAAATAAAAAAATAAAAATAATAAAAATAAAAAGTTTTTGAGAGCGGTGGCCAAAGAGGGAAACTTAAATCTCTCCCCTTTCCTAGCTACTATTACACCCCCCTTCCTCTCCTAGATACAATCCCTCCCCCCTCCCCCTCCTAGATACATTTCCCCCTGCCCCCCTCCCCCTCCTAGATACATTTCACCCTGCCCCCCTCCCCCTTCTAGATACATTTCACCCTCCCCCCTCCCCCTCCTAGATACATTTCACCCTCCCCCCTCCCCCTCCTAGATACATTTCACCCTCCCCCCTCCCCCTCCTAGATACATTTCACCCTCCCCCCTCCCCCTCCTAGATACATTTCACCCCCCCCCCCCATCCTCCTTCCTAGGACTACTTCCCCCCCTCCTTAACAAGGCACATATACCATAGCTTACCCACTCCCCACGCAAAGGATGTGACGTCATAGGGGATTTCAGTGTGTGGGAGACGGGGGGGAGGGGGAGAGGGGGGAGAGGGTTGCTAAAGCCTGGATGATGAGGCGAAGCAGAAGCGAGGTCATGGAGGGAGGGGGGAGGGGAGGGGGAAGGGTGATGGTTATATGAGACGATGGGTAGGGGAGGGGTGGGGAGAACTAGAGGGGAGGGGGATGGTAATAGGGGATAATGGGGGAGGGGGGAGGAGGGGATGGTTATAAGGGAACGATGGGGAGTAGGGAGGGAAGGGGGAAGGGGTGATGGGAAAAGGGAAGGGATAAGGGGGAGGAAACACCAGAGGAGAATAACGATATTGGATAAAGGTGATAGCGCGGGGCGGTGGCGGCGGCGGCGGCAGCGGCGAAGGAAGGGGGGGAAGGGGGAGGGGGGAGGGGGAGGCCCGGAATGGCAGGGCGTATATGTAAAGAGGATACTGCAGTAAGGGGAATGGGAAACCAGGGGGCTGCATAAGCGATTTTTTTTAAAGTCACATGATACTTTCTTCAAAACAGCTAAATCTGACCTTATATGTTTCAAAACACTTCCGGACAAGGAAGAGAACAAGTGCAACTGTAATAGCAACACAACCAACAACAATTATGATGATGATGATGATGACAATGATGATGCTTTCAAAGCGAATACATAATACTTTTCTGCCGTTGGGTCATCAAGACAATACATTAGGTAATGTAATGACATACATTTATATATATTATATAACATCTTGCGATATGTATAAAGATTGTGCAAGCGAAACGAACGGCCATGCAAGCCTCATTCAGACTCCAGAAAGTAATTACTTATCAAATTAAAAACAAACCCGATCCTGTTTATGAATTCCAACTAGTTTTCTTTGCTCCTTTACATATTAAGGAGAAGACACGAGAAATACGTGAATAAATACACGGGCATATAGCGACACACGAACGTAATGTTGTAAGCATTGCCTGGCGG
>BOPN01009251.1:2500-10000 GCA_017312705.2 Penaeus japonicus | reverse complement strand
GCAGGAAAGTCAATGAACACGCGGGAGCCTTGGTTTCATGGTGGGAGGGAGGGAGAGAGAGAGAGAGAGGGGGGGGGGGGGGTAGATACCATTTGCGACTCGTCTTCTGGGAAGGGATGGGGGAGATACCATGGAGGAGGGCATACCATGCGGAGGTACCATGGAGGCATATCAGGCGGAGGTACCTTGGAGGAAGGCATATCAGAGGGAGGTACCATGGAGGAGGGCATACCATGCGGAAGTACCATGGAGGCATATCAGGCGGAGGTACCATGGAGGAGGGCATATCAGAGGGAGGTACCATGGTGGAAGGCATACCAGAGGGAGGTACCATGGAGAAGGGCATATCAGGCGGAGGTACCATGGAGGAGGGCATACCAAGTGGAAGTACCATGAAGGAGGGCATACCAGGGGGAAGTACCATGAAGGAGGGCATACCAGTCTATGGGGAAGGGACCATAGAGGAAGGGAGATACCAAATGCTGGGAGAAGACCATACCACGAAAGATACCTCGAGGGAAGGAAGGCAACAAAGAAGGAAGGAGGCGCCAGGAGGGGACGAGGAGGTACCACACCCACACCCACCTCCCTCTCGCTGCTACGCCATCGCCGCCGCCAGACTAATTATTAAGCCCGCGCGTTTCCCTGTCACCTGGCGATCCTTGGCGTCTGTCTGTCTGTCAGGGGGAACTCCCGCGGCCATGAATGCCCTCCGACGTGGGCCATGTCTGCCACCTGCTTCCGCAACTTGGACACAGAATCAAAATAGAAAGAAACAAAATTCACGCAACAACTAAGAGGAGCGGGACTGAATTCGGTCACTAGTTTCTACGTTCATGAAAAAGGTAAAGACGTAAACATACGCAAGCGCATACAAATGCGCACAAAAACACGCCTGCACACGTATGAATACATACACAAAACACACACACGCACGCACGCACACACACACACACACACACACACACATATGCACGTGTATACACCCTCGCGCAGACACACTCGGGCATCTATTATAAAAGGCCAATCAATAAAAGCAAACTGTCGATACAGGATGTCGTGTTTCACATGGCAGATATAGTTGACCTTGGGCGGTGACTCGCCGGTGCTGCGGTTTGGTTGGCCGTTATCGGGGGGCATGAGAAGTGGGGGAGAGGGGGGACGGGGGCCCAACTAGCCTTTATCCGCCACTCAACTGCCCACACCTCTGCCTGCTCAAGTTAATCCTCCGCAAATTTATGAACATTCGTTTTCAGCTGCCATGCCCACCCGTGACAGGCGCCTTGGCTGCTTCGAGTCACGCCCAAAGGAGACCTCACAGCTGTCTTCATCCAATCCGCTAATGCATGGGCGGCGGCCGTAGCGCCACGGGAATGCCTCGTCACACAACACCTAACTCATAAGCCGGAAAATAAAAACACACAAGCAAAGCAGCAACACCAGTGAAGTACTTTGGAAAGCGGCGTGACTCACCATTGCGTTCCCGCCAGCGCCAGCGCTGCTGTTGCTGTTGCTCCTGTCGCCTGAGCCGCGGAACTGCCATCACGTGCGAGTGTGGAGGGGAGGCGGTGGTGCGCCAACAGTCCGAGCTCCGGTCGTGACAGCCAGCGTGAGCCGCGCCACCACGCCACTTCACCTGCTGGCCGCTCCTCCGAGCCACACCTCACTCGTCACTCGAACGCCTCGGCCACGACACGCGGGGCAGCGCTGGCCAAGCACGGCGGCACCGGGGCCGGGATACAGGTGGGTGGGTGGCTCGCTCACGCGGCTCCAATGCGCCTCGCCAGGGGCCAAGCTGGAGACTGAAGGCGGCAGCCACGCTACGGGAGCTTCTGCGCCGCCCGCAGGAGGGAATTTTGCCTGTCGGTGGAGGTATGTGGCACTCTTCCGCCTGCGTTGGATTTGCCCCTCCTCCGCCGCCCCAGCCGGCCCTCCTCCTCTTCCTCCTCTTCCTCCTCCTCCTCCTGCTGCTGCCCCCGCGCCTACTGCTTCGCTCGGGAGCCACGAAACGAAAATCTCATTTGCGACAAGCTTACCAAGTTCGTGATTTACGGACCAACGTCTCGGTAAACACCAGTCCCCACCGCTCCTCTCTTGCAAATTGCAACAGCTCTCCACCAGGAAAAAGTTCCGTAAGTTTGCAGTGAACAAGAGTGACAAGGTAACTTGTTGTGAAATCAATTAGACCGGAAAAATACCCTGCCACACTGCATGAGCATGACTCACGGGCGCTGGTCACATGCATGAGTGGTATTCCTGCCTAATCCACACCTGGAACTGTGCGGAAAATGTGTGTAATGCAGACACTGGAGGGGGAAATAGAGACTTTTACCTTCGCAGTAGCCTTCATACGGCACATTTATATGTTTATATATATATATATGTATAAATATATATATTTATATATATATAAATAAAATATCTATTTGTTGATTTATTTCTTTTATTGTTACTATTTTCTAAATGTACGGAGGTATTATGTATTTTGTTTAGAAATGTATCTTCCCTGTGTTTTAATTGTGGATTAGCTTCAAACTCTCATTTGATTTTACATTACCAGCTCTGATCTGGTCAGAAAAGATAAATTCCTTTACTTTTTTTGTCATTAGATCTATAGAGTATGATTGCTACAAGCAGTAGAACCAAATATTTCAATAAATTTTGACATGAAGAGTGTGTCCAATGTAAGTAGAACATAATGATAATGTCTTCATGTTTTGCACAGAAACGCAAGATGGTCGGCGAGTCTACATCTACACAGGTTTTGAGGGATTTAGAGATCTCCCTTAGAACAAACCACATTGAGTAAGTTCACATATATATGTATATATATATGTATATATATACATATATATACATATACATATATATACATATATATATACATACATATACATATATACATACATATACATATATACATATATATATATACATACTCTCTCCCTCTCCCTCTCCCTCTCCCTCTCCCTCTCTCTCCCTGTATATATATATATATATATATATATATATATATATATATATATATATATATATATATATATATATACATATATATATGTATATATATATGTATATATATATACATATATATGTATATATATATACATATATATAATATATATAATATATGTATATATATATATATTAAAATACACACACACACACACACACACTCATTAAGTATATATATTTTTATCTCCAAAGAGCGGTCTTGAAACGTCCCTGACGACCCCTTCGCGGCCCGCCGACCAGGCCTCGTCCCATCCCAAGTGCGTCCCCTTCAACTCGCCAGCTGGAATATTCGCCTGTCAATCAGCTGGTCTTGGAGAAGGGTGTGGGGTGGAGTGAGGGGGGGGGCAAGGAGGAAAGAGGAGAAGGGAGAGGGGGGAGGGGGCAGGGGGAATAAGAGGAGGAGGAGGAACAAGAGGAGGCGGAGGAGGAGGAGGAATGAGAGGAGGAGGAGGAGGAGCAACAAGGGGATGAGGAGGATAAGGAACAAGAGAAGGAGGAGGGGAAGGAGGAGGAAGCAGAGGAGGAGGAGGAGGGCGGCGAAAGAGGAGGAGGAGGAGGAGGAGGAGAGGCGAGGAGCGCATGCGCCGCGGGTGGCGCGAGGGCCAGATCGGGTCAGGTTGGGCGGGCCGTGCATGGTGGGAGGGAAGGAGGCGGCGCAGATAAAAGGCAGTCATCACACCATGCAGTGCATGCCAGAGGCGGCAGCCGCTTATTGATTTGTCTCTTGCAATGCGCGCGGATACGCCGTGACCCTTACTACGTCTCGCGGCCGCTACCCGACCGCACGCGCGTGCACGGATCTCCACGCTGTTGCTCTAGAATTTGTGAGCATAACACAAACCCTGGAGTGCATACTCTATAAGGCAGTACATGAATTATGACAACATTACATGGCACATGAATACTGTAGAGTTTCATGATGTTATAGATTTTACGATAAATCCATACGATTCTTGCCCGTTTATCGTTGCAAATATCAATGCAAACGTTGTACAAGCACGCACATACACACAAGCACACGCAAAAACAAAACTCGCTGATTTTTTATCAACATACAACGACGACAAAAACACGTCTAACAAAGAGAACAAGATTACTTGCGAACAAGCCACCAAACAAAGGAATAACAACAAAAACAGAAAAATCCTCATTTCCAGACAAGATACATGTCATGGGGGGGAAGGGGGGAGCCTGGTGGAGAGGGGTGGGGGGGGGGGAGGATTCAGCGCAACAAGTCATATGCGAAACGAAAACAAAATACGAGATCAAAATGACAACATGGCGACGCGACCCAGTTATCTCTCTCTCTCTCTCTCTCTCTCTCTCTCTCTCTCTCTCTCTCTCTCTCTCTCTCTCTCTCTCTCTCTCTCTCTCTCTTCCCTTCGTGCCGTCTGTGCAATCATTATTATACCGTCACTCAGGTCGGAGCGTTTTTAAATGCCATGTCGTTATGAGCCTCGTTCAAAATATCTATCTAGTGAGAGAAAGAGAGAGAGGGAGAGAAAGAGAGATAGACTGAGAGAGAGAGAGAGAGAGAGAGAGAGAGAGAGAGAGAGAGAGAGAGAGAGAGAGAGAGAGAGAGAGAGAGAGAGAGAGAGAGAGAGAGAGAGAGAAGATATAAATGAATATAAATCAATATAAGATAATCAAATTAAAAAATATATATATAAATATAAAATCACCATCGAAAAATACAAAGGAAAGCTCTTACGGCGTGAAGCTTATTACGCCGATTCTAAAAAAAAAAAAAAAAAAAAAAAAAAAAAAAAAAAAAAAAAAAAAGAAAGAAAGAAAGAAAGAAGACAGAAGTTGTTTATAGTAAATGAGACAATAAAAAAGGCTAATAATGAACTAACTATGATACCACTAAGCACAACACCCCCGACTCCCAAACAAGCCAAAACGGGTAACTATTTGCCGTAGCACAAGCAGGTCGCGAGGCAAATAGCTGACATAGCGTATCATGGATGTTATTAGTCTATGAATTATTCAAGAATGCAAATGCAAGCCTCAATTAAATTCCGCCTTAACTCCTACCGAGACCCAAAGTAGCCTTAACAATGAAAGTACTTGGAGACTATGATTGCAATTGATATTAACCATGCGAAAGATTTTTTGTTTGTTTTATTTTATGCGGTTCGAAGCGGTCGGTACAAGGCCTAGTAGATATTACGCAACGTCATTAGTCGAAGGAGTAGGAGTAAGTGTTGATACTCCAACTTTTATGCCACCTATCTTTAAGGAGGGGGAAGGAGTTGGGGGTTGGGGGGGAAGGGTGAAGGGGAGGGAGGGGAGGGACAAATCGGTATCATATGCGAATTTCAATAACCATTTTTTTTAACGAGTGGTCGAACTAATACACTAGAAAAAAAAGGGGGGGTAGGGGGTAGGGAGGAGGGGGTAGGGGGCTGATTCAACCGAGGCTCGTTGCAACTCCCGTCCATTTCCACCACTCTCCTCGGTGCCATAACTGCGAAACGTGATTATTATTCCACTCCGCACGTTCGCTGCAACCGCACCTTTGGGAGAGCTGCGAAACGTGTTGGAGCGAGGGAGACAGACAGACAGACAGAAAGACAGATAGAGATAAGGATAACCAGACAAACAGACAGGCAGATAGATAGATAGAGAGACAGGTAGACAGAAATGCGGATAAACAGAAGCTAGATAGATAGACAGACAAACAGACTGACGGATAGACACACAGACATAGAAATATACAGAAACATATAGACAGACACAGACATACAGACAGACAGACAAGGACAGACATGCAGGCGGGACAGGCACCCGGCTTACTACACTTCATTTCTACAAATTCTCCAATCGCACCTAATGGCATCATTCAAGAGCCTAGTCTTCAAAAAAAAAAAAAAAAAAAAAAAAAAAAAAAAAAAAAAAAAAAAAAAAAAAAAAAAAAAAAAAAAACATATCGGAATTCGATTTCTGAAATGAATATCGCAGTAAATGTAAATGTAAACGACCTCTTACTATCAGGCGCATTTCTCTGAAGTCCTTCGACAGTTTCAAGATCGGAGTCAAACGTCTGACGAATCGAGCGTGCATTAGCGGAGGCAGCGTCCATCATATTGCTTTCCTTACCGAAGGATGTTACAATTTTTACTCGTAGATGATGCAGTTTTAATATACAAACACACATACACGCGCACACACAAACACGCACACACACATACACGAACTACAATACATTACAAAAAAAAGAAGAAGAAAAAGGTCACCGAAATGCTAATAAAAAATAATAATAATAATATAAAACAAATACGCAAATGTAAAAAAGAAAGGAAAAAAAAAAACAGGCCTGACCTCATTTCACATCCTAGAGAATTTAATAAAGATGCGCTCAAGCAGAGAATAGCAGACAAGATGGGAGGACCAGGGAAGAGGAAGAGGAAGAGGAAGAGGAAGAGGAAGAGGAAGAGGAAAGAGAAGGGAGGAATTGGAGGAGAAGGGAAAGAGGGAGAGGGAAATGAAAAGGGAGGAAGGGGCAGGGGAAGGGGCAGTGGGGGGAAAGGAGAATGGGATATGCGAAGCGGAAGAGAGGGGGGAAGGGGGAAGGGGGAGGGTAGGGGAAGGGGGCATGGGGATTAAGCCATCATTCATGCAGACAAGGCAACATCGTCATATATCAGTTACAAGAAAATGCTTCTAGACGAGAGAATGTGCGAGGGGGGGGAGGAGTGAGAAGGTTAAAGAATCAGAAATGAAAAGAAGGAGAAAAAAAAGTGAAGAAAAATCATATAAAAAAAAATACAACCCCCAAAAAATAGGATCCGGAAAACATAACAAAGGCGGAAACTATATACCATAAGTTTTCCAAATGGTAACCTCATAACCTAACAGGAAAACTTTCCAAGACATCGATATCGCAAACTCTGAAGCATTGATCACACCTAATTAAAAAGTTATTTTTTTATAATTGGCAATAAGAATCTCTGAAGTCCTATAATACAAAAATCGTTATCTAAAACTGAACTTACCAAACTAGGTGATTCAATTGAACAGTTTGATATGAAAAGATTATTTGAAGAAGTATATAACAAGAGAACAACTAACCAATTCAATAAATTCATATATATATACATATATATATATATGTGTGTGTGTGTGTGTGTGTGTGTGTGTGTGTGTGTGTGTGTGTGTGTGTATATTTGGTGTTATATTCTTTATTTCTGCCATAAACTATTTCAAATCATTAGCGTAATAATAATTATCATAATCAAGAGTATGTTGCTGGAAATACTGAAGTGAAGGAATGTTTACTCTATTAGGATCATTTTAATAATTATCACTATTATTATCATTATTACTATCATTATCAATATTAGTTATAGTAATAACAATAATAACAATAATCTCTCGTACAGAAAAATATAAATAAAAACAACTACAGATCAACAACAATAATAAACAAAACAAAAACATCAACACCAAAAACCATAATATCCCAAAAGATTAAATATTAAA
>BOPN01009250.1:32500-34756 GCA_017312705.2 Penaeus japonicus | reverse complement strand
ATATATTTACATATATATATATTTATATATATATATATATATATATATATATACATATTTATATATATATGTATATATATATATATATATATATATATATATATATATATATAAATATTTATATATATACATATATATATATATATATATGTGTGTGCGTTTGCATGTGTGTGTGTGTGTGTGTGTGTGTGTGTGTAAGAGTGTGTGTTTGTGTACAGCTAGATACACACATAGATACATGTTTGTGTTTGTGCAGATGCAGAGATTTATGTCGTTCCATAATTCTATATTTTTTGTGTTTGTAGAATCCGATCCTGAGTATGTAGAATATCATGAACGAGGAAGAGGATATCATATAATGATTGAGCTTTTGATGATTTCGCATCGCTTTCCTCATTTTATCTCGACAATTTTCTTTAAGCTGCATTTCAGCATTCGTACTTTATGCTTTTGTGATCCCTGAAGTTGAAGTTGACCGAGATGCTGCCAGCACTTATTTCAAATGTCTATGTTTGATCATTTGCAAAAGGGATAGCTGTCTGCTTCAACATTCTTTGCAGTTTTACCGTCGACAAATAATAAGATATCGCTCCTGAGGTCTCCTTAACGTCTTGAAGCAGCCCTGTTCCATTCCCATACTTCAAAGACTAGATTTTCATATCTCAAAGGCTAATTTTTTTCTCTTTCTTGTGTCCTTTTCTTCTCACTTCCTTCGATAACGATCTCGTAACTATCATCATGTGTTTCTCGATAGCGGGATCCGGTGCGTAACAACCGGAAGAGATACTCATAATTTTGCCACCTGAGGTCGCGATCCCATCACGAAATGGTAGATCTTGATTTTCGTCTGAAAATTGAAGTTTGATTTGTTGTTTTTTGTGTGTGCTTTGCTTCTTTTTTTTTGTATCACATCTTCTTTTGTTGCGAGGGATTATCTTCTATAATTTTGACCGAACCTCCATGTGGTTTAACAGCCGGAATGACTACGTTATCAGGATATGAATGACTGGCATCAAAGTCCAGTTTCCGCGAAAATGAATGTTGTGTAGCCAGCTCAGGGAACGACAAGCGGAAAAAAGTGCTTGGCTGGAGCTTAACTGTTTTCTCTGTATTTTTTTTTCTTTACACGTTCGGCCAGTTGCAGAAGAACAGAAATGGCTAACAATGAAAGTACAATCGACATGGAGTTTACGAGTGAATAAGGAACATCTTATCAAGTAAGTTGAATAAAAAGAGAATCCGAATTTCAGAAAGAAAAAGACATCAAACTGCCCCGCAGCAGTGCCGTAGACAGACCATCATTTATTGAAAATCCAATTACGTATCTCCCCCCTCCCCTTCCTCCCCCCGCAGCCCCCTCCCCCCAAAGAGACAGAGAAGGAGAGGCCAGATCACTTTCACAAGTCAAGCTCCACTTTCTGCTGGACGGACTTGTCATCTGTCGCAACACTTTTATTAATTTGTTCGGTTAAAGCTGCTTCCGTCGCCGTGAGATTGGGCGCTCGCTGTTCCTCCTCTGACGGACGGACGCGGGTGCACAGGTACGATAATTCAGCCTTTTCTTTCTCAAGGAGGAAAGGGGGGAGGGGGGACGAAGGAGGAGGAGGAGGAGGGAGAGGGGTTCTTCTTAATGGTGACTATTTCGTCCATTTCTTGTCCGCTTGATGAGGGTCATTAGTTGGGTAATGGGCAGAGACTGAATATAATAGGTGTCATGCAGAAAAGACACTGCACAAGCGCACAGGGATGTATGTAAATATTCATATGCCTGTACCTATCTATATCTATCTATATCTATTTTCAGTTATTTATCACCTATCTATCTATCTGTCTGTCTATCTATCCATCTTTTATCTATTTATCAACTTAATTATCTGTCTGTCTGCCTATCTGACCATCTTTCTATCTATCCATCCATCTATCTATCTATCTACCTATCTATCTATCTATCAGTCCATCTATCGATCTGTCTGTCTCGATAATGATTTCAGATGGATATATACGTATCTTTATTTATCCTACTGATAAAACATATCGAATGACAAATACATATCACTGCATCTCTCTCTCTATTCATCCCGGCGATCGTGAATGTCGTTTTAGTCAAGCTTCCTTCCACATTACATTCCTCACGACGGTAAGTGGCGTAAGTGAGATCAGACGAGAGAGATTCATCAGGTTTTCAAAATAGGTGAAGGTGGAGGTGAAGGTGAATGTGGAGGGAAAGGTGAATGTGGAGGTGAAGGTGAATGTGGA
>BOPN01009249.1:20000-34757 GCA_017312705.2 Penaeus japonicus | reverse complement strand
TTTTATAGTTTAGATTTTTATATATTTATTTGTACAGGATTATATATATTTATACATTTATTCATTTGTATTTATTTTATGTATTTATATTTATATCTAATATATATATATATATATATATATATATATATATATATATATATATATATATGTAGATAAATTTATATACTTTTATTTGTATTTACAATTAATTATTGATATTTGTATTTCTTTATTGTTTTAGAAGTTTATGCAATAATATTGATTTTAACAGTCTGAGGTGATAAGCGTGGACTCCTCGCCAGAAATGTTACCTCCCCCCATACCCCCTCTACCTGCCGCAGTGCCCTCCACCTCCGCGGCCACTTTGCCTTCGTCATCAGACACGGCAGCGGTGATGGACGTCAACATACAGGTATGTTAGGGTGCTAGAACATTCAAAATTAATTAGTACATTTTTTAAGTCGGCAATCAATTGACAACACCTTCACCTATTAAATGGCAGGCATATGCCAAGTAGTTCTGGTTCAGAATTGATGCAGATGGACAGAGATACATACAGGTCTATAAATCATATTGTAACAACTTCCACTCCCTATTTTAGAAGCTTTCATTTGTGTTGATTGTTAAATTTGTATCATCAATTAGTATGAAGCAGTAGTGAATTATCATTCTAGCGAAGCATTTTGTTAAGCTGATAATGCCGGGGAATTTTGGCTCTGGACACAATGCCAGGGTATTTCAAAATGTGCAGGCCTATCGCCTTGGGCAATTTGCCTGCGTGGATGGCGTCCAGCTGTTACCTGCACAATCACCCAGCGTGCTGGCCAAACAGAAATTCATGACATGATATTGTTTCCCATAGCGGAAAGACCATAATGGGATATCAAGTCATCCATTGTAGTGGGCTAACCAATACAATATCCATATACATAGATTACAATATTTCATTGTAAAATATACATTGTTGAATAAGCACATAAAAATCCAACAAACTATGGGAGAGGAGTAAACCCTACAATGGTATTGGTGTATGTATTATGTAGTGGACTCTCAATACAAACTCTCATGTCTAAATGCAGGAAGCTTAAGGGAGTCGTGCTCTAAATTGGGTCGAAAAATCATATTTTTTTAATAATTGTGTGTGAATTCGTCACAGTCAGACACATCATCTCTGACATCGCTGGCGGTCATACGACAAAAACATTAGGTTTAAATGGCCGATCTTTAAATGGCCCAAACGACCTTGACGCGGAGAGGGAGGCGTGGCAGTGATGCAATTATCCTGTATATGCTGTTTTTTTTGTGTTTTCTCCGGGTTTTTTTCCATATTTTATGTTATATGTTTACAGTACGATAACTTCGGCACGACAGCTGGGCACCTCAGATAAATGCTCACAAGAGTCAGTTACCCTGATAGCACGCGAGAGAGATGATATCGCTTTTTTGGCGGTGCTTTATTACATGTTTTTGGTGTATTTTCTTGTGAATAATTCAAAATGCCTCATGTGAGTGCTAAAAGGAAAGCGTTTATTGACTCTAGAGTAGAAAACTTTCAGAAGAAAACGAACAGACCAACAAACACCTGCTGAAGCAGGTAGTCATCAGCATCCCCACCCCATTTTGGCAATGACCTGGAGTGCCCTGGAAGTGACCTGACCTCCCAATAATGACCTCACAAACCTTACTGATGAAATATATAAGTACAGATTCCATATTAATAATTTTCCTTGTCATCTACATGTTGTAATGCAATGTGCAACATAAAATCGCAATTATCTCAAAACTTTTTTTTTTGCATAAATGTTGGAATAACTCGGTGTGTAATGGATCAATTTTTATATTTCTTGTAGCAAAATAATCGTGGGAATGGGTTTTAAAAATCTATGGGAGGAAACGCATTTGTTTTGTTTTAGGAATTAATAATAATTTTTTAAATGGCATAATTAAAGATAAAAAAAAAAACTCGTTTTTGCAATTGTCACTGTGCATTTATTTTTTAAGATAAGCTTAAATGCCTCCATGCGTTTTTAGATGAGGGTTTCTTCTATGTATAAACGAAAGGAAATAGTCATTCTCTTAATAGTTAAAAAGTTATAACACACTTTCTAAAGTCTCTTGAAATCGAGGTGTTTTTATTTTTTACACAAAAACTACTTGTCCGATTTTAATGAAATTACGTATATAGTAGCATTATATGACAATAATTGTCATGTTAAATTTTGATAAGCCTACTTAAAAAACTGTTGTCAGGAGAACCGAAAATCGTTAATCGCAGTCGTCAGAGAGAACTACTCCCTAAAAATAACCCAAACCATGATGTAAAGGTACCCATCTGTAAAGGGTGTCAAGGGAAGTAATTATATCAAAGTTATGTTGACCAAGTAAAGAAAAAACATTATTATTACAGTAGAAAACAAGAGCAAGGACTTGTGCATGCATTGTCCCCAGGTGCAATTCTCTCTAGATATTTCATAGGGGGTTCTTCTACAGACTGGATCAATAAAGGTTCATGCATTAGAGGCAGAAATATATTTTCATTACCATATACCATCATCACACCCTTACGATAATATTTTCATGTGAATCCTACACATTTTGGTCACTTCATTTATATGTATATATATCTATATGATAGTGTTGTATGATAAATTTTCAGCCATTTATTCTCTTTTAGGTCTTGTGTGGAGGTGCGTCAGAGGGCAGTTCCTTCCCCTTGGAGCTGCCCAACTCTACATCAGTGAGTGAACTACGCACAATGCTCCACCAGCTTGTTGGCATCACCCCTTGCAACCAGGTGTGTCTCTCTTTCTCTCTTTTTCTTTTACTTTTACATTATCTCTCTCTCTCTTATTCTGTTTTGTGTTTCATGCAGGCATATGTCCAAGAAGAAATGGAAATTCAACACCTGAATAATGAGAAATATAGTTGTATATGTCTGATATATTTTATGTTGACTAATTGTTAGTATTATTAGATGGCTACACTTATTACATTGTTTTTGTTATTTTCATTTTCACTGATTTTTTTTCTTTTTCTTTTTCTTTTTCTTTTTCTTCTATTTCTTGTTAACATCATTATTATTATCATTGTCAAAAGAGGTTATGTAATTGCCAGCATTTATTTATATCTTGATTTCTGATTTGTTTGCAGATTATGTGATAATTACTGATAGATATTGATGAAAGTATATGGTTGGGTTGCCCATGGCAGGAACCAATTGATTAGGTTTAGGCAATTATCTACATTCATCATAAAGGCAATCCCTCATAGAAAAATGATTTGCTAGGAAATTCATCTTTGTAAAAAATTGTGGTTTCCTTCATACCTTGCATTTTCAATGTTGGTGGAGATTTGCACCCAGTTATTACTTTTTAACAACAATTATCTTTGCAGAATTAATGATACTGTTTGTAGTAATGTTAATAATTACTAATTTTGACCCACATATTTGTTTACCAATTTATTAACTGGTTGACTGATCAACCTTTTCAGATTCTCGAAGGCTTCAAGACCCCAGTAGAAGACAGCACTGTGATCACGAATGCGTTGTTGCCAGAGTCTCGCACACTCACCCTAAATGCTCAGTCTTCAGTATCGTTTGGCAGCTATTTTGATAGGTGGGATGTGGGCTTTGAGATTGTTATTACTTCTCTTCTTTGAAACCTTTTTTGTCATTCCTCTTTTGCGATTAGTTTGTGATGCTGGATGTTTATTTTTTGTTATTATTAGCCCTACTTCCATGAGGAAAAAAAAAAGATAATGAAAAGAATTTGATGGTGATAATGATAAATTTAATTCTTAGATAATAGCAATGATGGAAAATAAATGTTAATTTCTTAGAGTGGTAGTACTTCCTAAAGGGTAGATAATCTTGATAAGGATGAGATAAAAAGACATTAATTTCTTAGAATATGGTAATTAGAAGAACAAAAGGAAGTTATTTCCTAAGACTGTACTCATATGCCCCTAGAGTTAACGGTGCACACAGCGATGAGTATCTCCTTCTCATCCACGACGAGACTAACAGCAAGAACTACAACCTCAAGTTCCCAGGCAGTCGTCGCATCAGGGAGATCAAGGGTGACATCCATGACCTGACCAACATTGCAGTCCGTAACCAGCAGTGGACGGGCTGGCCTCCAAACACCGATGAGGAGAATGTGAGTGTGGATGTGAAGAAGAGGAGTAGGTGGTGTGTTATGTGAATATATGGTTTTGTAACATCTGTGTAGCTACTTTGGTGTTGAAAATTTAGGGTTTTGTTTATCTGAGCAGATTTTGCAGGTTTACAAAAAGAGATTAGGTTGTGTATATCTGGTTTATTTATCTTTTGAAAGTTTCTTTGTGTTTTGCATGGATGTTTAAGGTGAAGGGTAGGAACAGTGGTGGAGGGGTAGGGAATTTGTACTTTGGCAAATAATGTTTGGTGAGATGGTGTCTGTATGTTTAAACCCCCAGAAGGAGAATGTGAATGATTACAAATAGGATAGGGGTTTGCACATAGAGGTGTGTTATGTGATAGGGAAAATATGTATGAGACGGAGAATTAGATGAGTATTACCTTTATAATTATAGTTTAGCTTTCCCATAGAAGTATGCCTCCAAACACTAATGAGAAAAATATTAGTACCTGTAAAAGTTTAGGTTTTATCCTCTAGATATATTTATTTCGATACCGGGAAATGATGGTCATACACACACATAATCTAATGTTGTCAACCTACACATAGAGGCCAGCTGGTGTATTTAGACAGATTATTTATTAGTGTATCCCAGTAACTGCTGTGTGTAGATGAGGAATGTGTAACTATCAAAGACTTAGAAGCTGTACAGGATGGTTACCAGTATCCAAAGACATAGGTGACACAGTCTTGTTTTTTATTCAGAGATCGCATGGTAGACTGCTTTCATGTTTTCACAGACATATCTGCATATATTATAGGCTAGTTTGCACTACCCAGAGGGCAGAGAAAACATTTTCCTTGTCCCTCTAATTTTTAGCTGGTGCTGCCAGTGTCAAAAACTGCTAATCCTGACTGGGTTAAATGGATGATTCTCTCTTTCTTTTCTCACAGGCCACTTTGAATTCATCAGGGATCAGCAAGCAACACCATTTAACTGTGCGAAAGCTTGTGAGGGAACGAACACCGCGGGCTCAGAGAAAGGTAGAATATATATCTGTTAAATTATTATTTCTTTTGTTTTTCCTCCCTCTTTCACCTCTCCGGATCACAATTTAGTGAGAATGTAGTAGATGATAGCCATCCTTTTCCAGCTCTTTTTTTCTTCTCCTCCTTTTCTTCCTACTTCTCCTTTTCCTCCTCCTCCTGCTGCTACTCCTCTTCCTCCTCCTCCTACTTTTCCTCCTCCTCCTCCTCCTCCTCCTTCTTACCCTCATTAACTCCTCCTTCTCTTCCTCTGCCTCTTACCCTCATTAACCCAATAACGACAGTGTCACACCTGTGTGACATACCGTCATGCCTGATGAGGGGGCGACACACTAGTGTGACGTCCCTGAGGCAATATTACTTAGGCCCGGCATAGGGGGTTACCAGTTCTCGCTGGGCCCGTTGGGATTGGGTTAACTTGCTCCTCCTCTTCCTCTGCCTCCTCCTTACCCTCATTAACCCAATCCCGACGGGCCTGGCAAGAACTGGCAATCCCCTATGCCGGGCTTATGTAATATCGCCTCAGGGATGTCACACTGGTGTGTCGCCCTGTCATCAGACATTTTGCTGTGCCACATGGGTGTGACACACCGTCATCATTGGGTTAACTCACTCCTCCACCATCACCACCACCACCTCCTCCTCCACCTCCTCCTTACCCTCATTTACTCCTCCTTCCCCTCATCAACTCACTGACACTCCATGGCCTTGCCTCTTCCAGACATTGGTTGATGCAGACGACGACAATGCCTCGGCTGACGAGTTTGAAGATGCCCCAGAGCTTCTCAATGATGATGACGACTTTTTTGGAATGATGGATGTAGATGTACCCTCATCAAAGAAGCCGCAGACATTGAGTGAGTCTTCCCATCACCCATTGGTAGCTAGCGGATGGCATGATTTCCTGTCAAAGCAACATCGGTCTTAACCCATTCGCGCTGGTTGACTTGCTATCACGTTCAGTAGTTTTTGGGTCAGACGCCGGTGACGAAATATTTGGTCAAGGCCGGCGCTCTGGGTGAGCGGGCGTACAACACTCGCTCGCGGCTAGTGCGGCCGAGAATCCCGAGGCATTAGGCTTATGCGTTCGAAAACCCCGGCATTCCGACCTTATAGAACCAGAATAGCCCCGGCGGGAATGGGTTAAACGCGGATGGCTCCGCGTATGCATAATTTATAAAACTTTGACCAGTGGGTTAAGGGTTAGATTAGGGGTTGTAAAGAGAGGGAAGTCAATGGATTTAAAGAGGTTATTTATAGTACATTGGTTATATAAGTATTAAATATTGACTGAGATGAAAATAAATCAACTTATTATTTTAATATGTCATAAATATATGGACATTAAGATAGAAAATATATATGAATAGAAAAGTAGAGCTTTTTCTTTTCCTCTATTTATGTTCTTTCATTCTATCAAAATTTTCTTCTGTCAGTCCCAGCTGACATAGAGGACGAAGTGATGGGTGTGATACACTTCTCGGAGGAATTCCGTAACCGCTACGGCAGTTGTGTGCCCATGTTTTACCAGGGTTCCTTGGAGGATGCCCTCAAGGAGTCTGTTCAGCTGCCAGCGAAAAATGTAGGTTATATGGGTGCTTACAGGAATGTATCAGGTATAGGAGCATGTTGTCTGCTCTTTTGTTATTTTATTTGTAATGCTTGGCTGTTATTCATGACGGCTGACTCAGATTGATTATATTTCTGCTATTTGTTATTAACTTGGAATTACAGGACTTGAATGTTATTCCTTATTTTTTTAAATCTATAAGTTGTTAATTAACCATTTAGATTGGTGTTAAGTGAGGTACTAGCTTATATTCAAAAGATATCCAGTATCTTGATTCTATATATGTCCATTAGCTATGAGTAGTAGTGATGATAAGTTATTCTAATGATGGAACTCATGATAATAAAACAATTTTCTATTCTGCCTTTTGACAGAGAAAGTTATTGGCTGTGTATTTGCACCATGATGGTAGCGTCTTGTCCAATGTTTTCTGCTCACAAGCTCTCTGCCAGCTCTCCACAGTGGACTACCTCTCAGCAAACTTTGTGGTTTGGGGTTGGGATCTCACACATGAAGCTAACAAAGCCAGGTGTGTGTAGAAGGATTTGATATCCCTACTTTTAGATTTTGTCCAGTTTCTGTATTACTCAGTTATAGATATTTTAGTTTATAAGGGATTGAAGGGATTAAAAGTATAGACGAGGAATCCCTGAAAACTTGATGATTCAAAAGAATCAACAGTACTTTGATAGAAGAAATATACACATCTTCAGAAGACACTAAGCCTCCACATAAGCCACCACCAATCTTGACCTATTTTTATTTTATTTTCCATTTCTTTGCACAGGTTATTGAACTTGGTGACAACACACTTTGGCTCCATGGCCTCCACCACAGTTAGGACTTTCAGTGTGGACAAGCTCCCAGCGCTGCTTGTTATCACACGCACGAGAGGGACCATCGAGGTTCTCTCAGTTATACATGGTAAGCTTTTAGAAATAAAAGTACACCATTTTTGTTTATCAACCCTTTTTTTTATATTTCAATATAATTTTTTTTCCTTGTAAGTTTGTGCTTTTTATTTAAGATATTAAGACTGATGAAGGGATTCTTGAATTTTAGTGTTCCTATTTGAAATATCAATTTTTCTTGCTGCCTCTAACCATAAAAAACATTCTTTATTATCTTTCTACATTTCATGTTTCACCCCCCAACCTCAATAGGCAATGCAGTTCTAGATGAGGTCATGACAGCATTACTCCATGCAATGGAAATGTTTGAGGAGCAGAGAGTCACAGAAGTGCAAGAAGAGGAGGCGCGGGAAGCTAGGGAGGCGGTCAAGGCAGAGCAGGATGCTGCGTACTTGGAGTCCCTGGCAGCCGACAGAGCAAAGGTAGGTGGTAAGGAGTGAGGCTTAGAGGAGCTGGGTTATGGGAGGGGAGTAGGGGAGGAATGCTTGGAGGGTCTTCAATAGCTGGAGGCATTTTTAAGGGGTAAGAGTGAAATAGTTTGAATAATTATTTGTATTGTTTAAAATCATCTGTCGATCTTAATGCAAATAATTTTTGCTGAAGGTGATAACAGTTTTGGCTCCACATGGTCTTAATGCCAAGGTATTTCGATATGCTTTGATTTGATATCACATCCCTGGTAGTAAGTGCTGCCACCACATAATGTGATATCACATAATCCATCATTAACAGGTTAAGGTTAATTTGAAAGTGGTGAAAGAAAGGTTAAGATTCCCTTTGAGATTATAATTTTGAAACATTATATTTCCATAGGCCGCAGCAAAGAAACAAGCAGAAATGGAAGAGAAGCAAGAAAGAGAGAGAGTGGAGTCTATTAAACAGCAGGAAGAAGCCATTAAACAGGTCAGTGTTATGATATGAGAGAGAGTGAAATAAATAAGTATAGATAGATAGATCCAGGATCCTTCCTATGTGCTGAAATTGATGTATTGTGTCCTTTGAAGAAGACAAAAAGACATCCTCATCACAAACTCTCTCTTTCTCCTCCAGGCTGTGAGAGCATCACTAGAAACAGATCTCCCAGATGAGCCCGGGCCAGACTGCAAAGAGCCAGTATCAACCCTGAGATTTCGGATACCAGGTGGAGAGACCTTCCACCGGAACTTCCTTGCAAACACCACTCTCCAGGTCAGCACTTCAACCTTAAAAGCTTGAAACCATTTGTTATTAATATGTAGGGAATAGAGAAGTATTCCTGTGTTGATTTATAGTAGAGTGCTATCTAATGTTCAAAGTAATATCACTAATGCAAAATTCTCCCCAGATTAGTTAGATATTTTTGTTTTTGCAGTCTCAGTATTTAATAATGTTTCATTTATATCATTCACTTTACAGTATAAGTATAACTCCCAAGTTGAAATTTATTATTCTAAGCCTTTTATTTTTATCTTTGCAACAACAGGTTCTGCTCAACTTTCTGCATGTTAAAGGATATCCAGCAGATGAATACAAGTGTCTTCAGTCTTGGCCACGCAGAGATGTAAGTTTTGTCCATTTTTAAACCCCCTCTTCTTTTTCTTCTTCTTCTTCTTCTTCTTCTTCTTCCTCCTCCTCCTCCTCCTCCTCCTCCTCCTCCTCCTCCTCCTCCCTGACCTTCTTTTCCTCCTAATCTTCTCCATTGTATTCATCTTATTCATCTTCCTCTTAATCTCATTCATCTTATTAATCTACAGGAGGCTGACAAAACATGCTCTTTCTCCTTTTCTGCTGTCTCCTACTCCTCTCCCTCACCCTATTTCCTTTCCCCCCCTCCCTCCTCCTCCATCCTTTCCATCCCCTTCCTTTCCAAATTTTTTACCCAACTTCCTTATCATGCACTTCACTTCTCCTCCTCCTCCTCTCTACTGTTCCTTATCTTGTAATATTATTTGACCTTGATTGACCCACCCCATTTCAGGAATTCTTATGCTCACTCACATGTCTTTCCAAAGGCCACTATCCCTATGCTTAAGATTGTATTACTTGCATTGAATATTGAGTTCATTGAGGAAAGAGGATTGGTTGAAAGTTAGATTGTTTCTATTATGTGAGTTGATCTATTTCAGGATTTTGTTACAGAGGCTGCTATTTGAATAGGCTGCTCAGTATGGATTTGTTTGTCTGCTTGAGTTTGCCACAAACACTGTTAAATAAATTTGATTGAAACACTTACTCTTTTCTCCTCTTACATCCATCTCTTTTTGCAGGTTAGCTCTTTGGACACATCCAAAACCTTGATGGACTACAAGCTGTATCCACAAGAGACCCTGAACATTGAAGAACGATGAGGAGTCTCTGAGGGGCCGTCCCACGCCCCTTGCCACCCTAGCCTCATCCCTTGCTTTCCCCACCCTCTCCCTACATGCCCACACAGTGCACAACCCATTCTGCAACTTGTGTGTTTGTGTGTGTGCATCCCAGGAAGCTGCGAGAGAGTCCTGTTAGGGCGATGCACCATTTTGTCCCTCTGTCCTCCCCTCCCCGCTCTTCTCCCCTATTAACAGCCCCACTTTTCTCCTCTCCCCCAACCCCCTGCCTCCCCTTCCTCTTTAGACAAAGACTCCTGTGATTTGACAAAGAGACGAGACCCCCGGGTGATTTGCACATATTCTGTAAGGATGGAGAGAGGAGGGAAAGGAAAGAAGAAGGAAGAAAGAGTCCTATCCCTCTCTCCAAGATGAAGAAGAAGGAGACAGAGAAGAAAAGGAAAAAGTATCCAAGTAGTAGTCGATAAGTTGGGAAGAAGATGCACAGCGGGCTTCTCTTTTTCTCCCCCACTTTTCTTTTTTTTTATAAGAAGTTAGGATATGCCCCACTTTTTACCTTTTAAATTTGTTAGTATTGTTATTATTATTATTAAATATCTTTATCATCACTGCTACCATCATAATCACTTTCCTTTTTTTTCTTTTTCTGTCTTTTGTATTTCTCATATTAGTATTTATTAGTTATTGGTAAAACATTTTTATTTTATTTATATTTGTTTTTTTCTTAGAGCAGTTCTCGTTGGGTCACGATCTCTTTATCACTAGGCTTGACTGTATAGTAGTAAATTACTGGAATTGCAGATATATACTCTACATTTTTATATAAGATTATTGTAGCCTTTAAGGAAACAAAACAAAAATTACAAAAAAATATATATAAAATAAAAAATACCAAAAAAATAAGATAAAAAGCAAAGGATGAGGATGACCAGAAATGACAAGCACATTCAGAACACTTTTCTCATAGGGATATTATTACAGGATTCAAGCTCTTGATGGAGAAGAAGAAATACGTCTAGTTTTGTCACCTTATTTTCATTGGGAAGTAGGCCCCTTCTGAATGTAAAAGGGAATAAATATAAATATAATGATGAAGTGAAGTAGATTGATCATGTAGTAGAGTAACTGGTAATGCCAAGGACAGATTCATGTTACTGCTTCCGTCTTCACTGTAATGTTTTGCGAGTCCCCAGCCCCCCACTTGTGTGTTTATATACCATGATTATATACATTTCAACAGACACATACCTCTGCACTCATTGTCCATATTAGCATGCCCATGCCCACAAGTGCACACACATATCCATACATAGCATCTACACACGGCTGCAGTGCAAACATACCAACGCATTCACACATGTTCTCTCTTACTCTCACTTTATTCCTTTTTCTCTCACTTTTCTATCTCAGAGTCCTTGTGATGTAAACAATCCAGTGAAAGAACATTCAAAGGGGTCCAGAGCAAGATATGAGGTTTTGACTGCAAATTTCGCCCTCTTCCTCTCCCTTTCTCCCTCCCTCCCTCACCACCACCCTTTCACCAAATTATATGCCCCTGAAATGTCTTTTTCTTTCTCCCTTTCTCTCTTTCTATCATTTTATCTTTCTGTCTTTCTCCTTAATCCCCCCCCCCCTTTTTTTTCCTCTTTTTTTAAAGAGTTGTTTACAAAATGTAAACCTGCGACTTATATATCTTTGGCCATCATATGGCTGATCACAACTGAAGTCAACAAACTTAATATATATATAGGCATTTTAAGGGACTCGTCGCTGGTGATTTCTTTTCTTGGGTTTGCGTTCGGACGAGTGAGTTATTATTATCATTACTTTTTTTAAGATTGTTAGTTATGAAAACAAAACAAAAAAAAAATCCTGTTTCCTTTTTGCCCCATTCCCTATTTTGTATATTCTCCCTTTCATGTCCTCTCTTTTTTGTTAATGATATAGACTTTACTTTGTTTTAATTATGCAAGAATTACTTGCATGTGATATAAAGAAAAAAAGTAAAATAAACTAGAAATGTACCAGTAAGACAGCATTTAAGCATTTTTTTTTTTTTTTTGGTATGTGTGTAATACACACACATATACATACACATATAAAGATGCATACATACACACACAGATGCACACATACACCTATACTTGTATACATACACCTATACTTGTACACATACATATATATTTATATATATTTAATGCATATTTCTATATATGTGTATGTATATGTATATATATGTGCATGTAAATTGACACACACCTAATTTTCCTGAAAGAATTTTTACCCAGTGTTGGTTTGTATTATATAATGATGCCTTAGTCTTTATGTGTACATTACTGAAGAACAAGTAAAAACATCAACCATATAAAAGATGACTTGTTACAATCCTCAGAAAAAAAAAATCTTAATGTAAAAGAAAAAAAAAATCAGTAAAAAAGTAAAGAGAAGAATCTTGTTTTTATTTAATATTATTTACATTAGATTGTATGTACTGCTAGCATTAACATTGTAAGATACGTGTCGAGTTGGATTAAGGACGTGGTTGAGGTGGTGGATGGTGCAGGGCGGCGACAAAGGAAAAAGACATCGGGCATTTCTATTTGGTTACTTTGACTGTGTGTTTTGGGATGAATTGAAGTCATTACCAGTTGAGGTTTAACGTAAGATTATCCAATACTTTGGTTGGTCTCCAACTTTTGCTGCCAGCATCCTTAACCTTCTTTCTTTTTCCCTTTCCCCTTTTCCCTCCCCCCCCTGCCTCTTTTTTTTTCTTCCTCAAAATCTTTATCCCCATTTTCTGATTTTCCTTTTTTTTTTTTTTTCTCATTCTTTTTAGCTGATGTAGCTTTATCTCATGTCTAGTCAGATATGTTAGTGATTTTTGAAAACCACATTTTATCATTATTTTTTGTCTCTTAAGTTATTTATGTGATAGTATGTACTGCATACTTTATTTTATATTTTATTTTATTATCTTTATTTTGTATTACTACCCCTCCCCTCCTCCACACCCCTCCCCTCCCTTATGCAGATTTATAGCATAGTGCACAATCACAGCATCAGTATTTTGATGGAATGTATATCACTTGAGAGTTATAGTAATAGTAAATGAATTAATTACAAAGAAAATGACCTACTGCTTGCAAATACAAGACTCTTTGTATGCCCTTATTTTACCTAGATCTCAAGGTACAGCAGACCTTATTGTTGGAAATTTTAAACAGAGAATCAAGTAGATTGTATTAGATTGAATATGTTTTAGGAACGATTTTGTGTACATAAAGTAAAGAAAAAAGGAATTCTCTTTATTTTTCTTTTTTTGGAGATAGCAAAAAAGGTGTGACAGTGGTGATGCTGATAATGAGGAAAAAAACATTTTACAACCATAATAGAGCCAGAGTTAAATCAGGAAAGGGAGGAAAATGAAAAGTAAATACTTTTAAAGGGTTCCTTTTCTCTCTTGCTCTCTAGGTTGAATATTGAAATTTGTTATATACAGGATAATTTATATTTGTAGATGTTTTTGCTGAAATAATCTCGTGGAAATAGCACTGAAGCATATATTGTTGACCAAATATAAGTATATCATTGTGTTGAGCAATACAATTACACACAAAAATACATTTTGATCACTGTCAAATATGTGTGAGTGATTCATGCTGAACAAGTTGAAAACAAAACAATGAAGGAAAACACGAATATGGCGAAGGCGTTTTTACATTCACTGATGAAGCACTAAATGCAAAAAGGCCTTCAGCATATTCATGTGTTTTCCTGTTTTCCTTCATTGTTTTGTTTTCAACTGTCAGACACATTCATAGTCTCACAACTGCAATTAATTGCAGAGGATTATAAACATAGCTTCCATTTTATCATCCATCGGACAATTCTCAGGGTGTAGGTTCTCTGAAAAATGCACTTAATTTTGATGCAATGTTTCTACTCTGAATTTGTTCAAATCCAGAAGAACATCAGGAATATCCTGCAAATCCTGCTGGTTCTTGAGTATCTAGACCAAGAGCCTTCATTTCTGCAGGAGGAGGTTCCTGCTGCAGCTCCCAAGAGATTGCCATGGGCAATGCAAGTGGCAAGGTATCTCATTTCTTTTGTTAATTCTGTTTAGATATATCAGACATCTAGATAGGTAATGTAGCATTTTTTATGACTTGTATTTATACACAAAAAGCCATCTATAGAGACATAATACTGATATTGACCCTTGAGTCAATAGGTTAGAGCAGTGGTTCCCAAACCGCCCCTTCCCCTGCCCCACATGAATTATCTTTAAAAAAAATGTATATCTTTGCATGTTCCTTCTTTATCTATACATTTTATCATGCTGTATTTATGTGTAATACCCTGTATCTTTTCAGTGGTAAGGATGAAAACGTCCACTTTATTCAACCCGTCTGTTGTATGTCTTTAAAAGTTTCCCCGTCCTCCACTATCTGTTGGTGTCTATTTCTTGACTTCAGGAATGAAATGTTATCACAAACATGAGCAGAGGATCATTCTATCAATTTATGGTTATAAAAGGCTCATAAAAATATTATGGTGTCCATATGCAAATCTTTAAAAAATGCTAGTAATCAGCATTCTAAAATCAAAGAGGAATTTCATCAAACACACAGTTATCTAATGTATTATGGAAATATCAGTGTATTGTATACTAATTTATGGAAAACCGATACCTCTTGAAGACAGAAAAAAGACTTTGAAGACTCCTCGGTGTAGAAAATTATTATAAGAAAAGCTATTATAAAATGCTCTTGAATATGAGGAGAAACTATTTGAAAAGTATTTGTACAATAAATAACCTT
>BOPN01009249.1:0-7500 GCA_017312705.2 Penaeus japonicus | reverse complement strand
ATTAGCAAATGTGCCAGTACCATTTCATTGTTGTCTCACATTACTTTTGTTTGTTGTACATCAACCTGGAAGTGAAAGTTTTTCATGCCTTTTGCTAAAAGTGTTCCAGAGGGGAGAGTAGATTAGCGTTGACTACATAGTGGCCATGATCTGGCAACTTTAAACTCATTTCCCAGGCAGATGAAAGTTATGAGACAGAAAAAGAAGGCGGGGAGGACAAAAGCGAGTATAGAGACTGAAATAGATAACTGGAAGGCCTTTCTAGAGTGATATACATGTACTATTATGTCTTATGTATAGCCTTGCCGTAGCATATCAATCGACAGGGTCTCAGCAAAATCTGTTTCACAAACACTATATGTTTCAGAATCTAACACGCACTGTACAAACCATTTAGGCATAGTCCCTATGCCACTTCATGTGTATACACTGTATAAAGTATGAATGAACTTTTCAAAATCAAAATCATTCAAGGTCTGGGTCGTGATGGCCCCTTCCTCGGCTCGACTCGGCTGGAGGCAAGTTTATTAACAGGATACCTTCAATGAACGTCTGCATCAGTGATCCGCCACACCGTATTGAGTTGTGAGCAAATAACATGTCACGTGGAAGTACAGTAAATCTGAAGATGAAGCTTGCAACATACTAGTAACAAACTATACTAAACTTTAAAAATCGTGGCAATGAGTTGTTTAGGCAGGGAAGGATAGGAAGGAGAGAAGGGGTGGAAATGAAAAGAGAAGCGGGATGGAAGGAGGAATAGAGGAAATGGAGGGTAGGAGGGAAGGAGGGGCGGAATGGTGGCAGGAAGAAAGGGAAAAGAAAAGAAGGGAGGAAAGAGGAAGGAGGATGGATCAAAGGAAGGGAGGAACATTCACTCACTCATTCACTCACTCACTCACTCACTCACACACAGACACACACTCACACACACGCACATACACTCTCTCTCTCTATTTGTGTGTATGTATGTGTGTGAAAACAGACACACACACACAAAATGTACTATACATACTAAAGCACACAAAATCGGTTTGAAGTCAAAAACCGAATGAAATGAAAAGACAACGAGGATGAGCTAACCAAATTACAATGGCTGAATATCGCGAATCAAGTTTAAGGGAATCACTTGAACATGCTAATCAGCACCTAATCCTTGCAGCCTGTATCCCCCTCCCCCTGTCCATAGTTATATGTACCGAGCCAGTCTAAAAAGGGGATTCTGCAAAGTCTACTTTAAGCGTGGAGCGGTTTGTGTCGGAGTGGCCAATTTAAACTCTTGATTCGCTATGTATCAATATTTCGAAAAATGCAATCTGTATCCATCTGCTCATTTGTTCCACAGCATTAAGAAAGGAGCGTCAGAACGTCCATATAAAGATTTTTCTTTGTTGGAAGATACTTATGCATTTGTTAAACGCTTCTAAATGCATAGGGATCACCATTGTGCTAAAAGATTTCTATATTCTTAGCTTTTCAATACCTTTCTGCAGTACATGAATAGTTATGCTCTAGCTACAAGCATTTCCCAATCAATTTAGGCTCCCATTCTCCCAGTCTTTGAGTTGGGAGGGAGGGAGGGAGGGAGGGAGAGAGCAAAGGGAAGGAGGGGAGGGAGGAAGGGAAGGAGGGGAGGGAGGAAGGGAAGGAGGGGAGGGAGGAAGGGAAGGAGGGGAGGGAGGGAGGGAGGGAGGGAGGGAGAAAGAGAAAGAAACAGAAAGAGAGACATACCAACGCAAAGATATTAAGACGTACTCCAGGCATGTATGCATACATATACATGTATACATACAATAGACTTACAGATATACACAAAAGGACAAACCGACCCCACAAACCCCAACCCCACAAGAACCAAAGGGCGCCTCGAAACAGCACGAGAACAAACCCCCACTCACTGACGCAGCCGTAGATGGAGTTAGCCGCCGCGACGTCTCGGTAGGAGAAGCCTTCCCTCTGGCCCAGGAGGTGCTGGTGGAAGGGGTTCGTCGGGAGGAGGGTGGGCCGGCCGGCGCGGCTGAAGAACTGGGGGAGGAGGAGGCAGAAGAGGAGGAGGTGGAAATGGAGGAGGAGGAGGAGGCAGAAGTGGAGGAGGAGGAGGAGGCAGAAGTGGAGGAGGAGGAGGAGGTAGAAGTGGAGGAGGAGGAGGTAGAAGAGGAGGAGGTGGAAATGGAGGAGGAGGAGGAGGCAGAAGTGGAGGAGGAGGAGGAGGAGGAGGAGGTAGAAGTGGAGAAGGAGGAGGAGGAGGAGGAGGAGAAGTGGAGGAGGAGGAGGAGGAGGAGGAGGAGGAGGTAGAAGTGGAGAAGGAGGAGGAGGAGGAGGAGGAGGTAGAAGGGAGGAGGAGGAGGAGGAGGAGGAGGAGGCAGAAGAGGAGGAGGAGGAGGCAGAAGAGGAGGAGGTGGAAATGGAGGAGGAGGAGGAGGTAGAAGTGGAGGAGGAGGAGGAGGAGGAGGAGGAGGAGGAGGAGGAGGAGGAGGAGGAGGAGGAGGAAGAAGTGGAGGAGGAGGAGGAGGAGGTAGAAGTGGAGAAGGAGGAGGAGGAGGTAGAAGTGGAGAAGGAGGAGGAGGAGGAGGAGGAGGTAGAAGTGGAGGAGGAGGTAGAAGTGGAGGAGGAGGAGGTAGAAGTGGAGGAGGAGGTGAAGGGAGGAGGAGGAGGTAGAAGTGGGAGGGTGAGGAAGGAGGAGGAGGAGGTAGAAGTGGAGGAGGAGGTAGAAGTGGAGGAGGAGGAGGTAGAAGTGGGAGGAGGGAGGGGTAGAAGTGGAGGAGGAGGAGGTAGAAGTGGAGGAGGAGGAGGAGGAGGAGGAGGAGGAGGAGGAGGAGGAGGAGGAGGAGGTAGAAGGGGAGGAGGAGGTAGAAGTGGAGGAGGAGGAGGTAGAAGTGGAGGAGGAGGTAGAAGTGGAGGAGGAGGAGGTAGAAGTGGAGGAGGAGGTAGAAGTGGAGGAGGAGGTAGAAGTGGAGGAGGAGGAGGTAGAAGAGGAGGAGGAGGTAGAAGTGGAGGAGGAGGAGGTAGAAGTGGAGGAGGAGGAGGTAGAAGTGGAGGAGGAGGAGGTAGAAGTGGAGGAGGAGGAGGTAGAAGTGGAGGAGGAGGTAGAAGTGGAGGAGGAGGAGGTAGAAGTGGAGGAGGAGGTAGAAGTGGAGGAGGAGGAGGTAGAAGTGGAGGAGGAGGTAGAAGTGGAGGAGGAGGTAGAAGTGGAGGAGGAGGTAGAAGTGGAGGAGGAGGAGGAGGAGGAGGAGGAGGAGGAGAGGAGGAGGAGGAGGAGGAGGAGGAGGAGAAGAGGAGGAGGAGGAAGAGGAGGTAGAAGAGGAGGAGGTGGAAGAGGAGGTAGGAGGAGGAGGTAGAAGAGGAGGAGGTGGAAGAGGAGGTAGAAGAGGAGGAGGTGGAAGAGGAGGAGGTGGAGGAGGAGGAGGAGGAGGAGGAGGTAGAAGTGGAGGAGGAGGAGGAGGAGGAGGAAGGAGGAGGAGGAGGAGAAGAGGAGGAGGAGGTAGAAGTGGAGGAGGAGGTAGAAGTGGAGGAGGAGGTAGAAGTGGAGGAGGAGGTAGAAGTGGAGGAGGAGGTAGAAGTGGAGGAGGAGGAGGAGGAGGAGGTAGAAGTGGAGGAGGAGGAGGAGGAGGAGGAGGAGGAGGAGGAGGAGGAGGAGGAGGAGGAGGAGGAGGAGGAGGAGGAGGAGGAGGAGGGTAGAAGAGGAGGAGGAGGAGGAGGAGGAGGAGGAGGAGGAGGAGGAGGAGGAGGAGGAGGAGGAGGAGGAGGAGGAGGAGGAGGAGGTAGAAGTGGAGGAGGTAGAAGTGGAGGAGGAGGAAATGGAGGAGGAGGTAGAAGTGGAGGAGGAGGTAGAAGTGGAGGAGGAGGTAGAAGTGGAGGAGGAGGTAGAAGTGGAGGAGGAGGTAGAAGTGGAGGAGGAGGTAGAAGTGGAGGAGGAGGTAGAAGTGGAGGAAGTACAAGAGGAGGAGGTAGAGGAGGAGGTAGAAGAGGAGGAGGAGGAGGAGGAGGAGGAGGTAGAAGAGGAGGAAGTACAAGAGGAGGAGGTAGAGGAGGAGGTAGAAGAGGAGGAGGAGGAGGAGGAGGAGGAGGTAGAAGAGGAGGAGGAGGAGGTAGAAGAGGAGGAGGAGGTAGAAGAGGAGGAGGAGGAGGTAGAAGAGGAGGAGGAGGAGGTAGAAGAGGAGGAGGAGGAGGTAGAAGAGGAGGAAGTACAAGGAGGAGGAGGTAGAGAGGAGGAGGAGGAGGAGGAGGAGGAGGAGGAGGAGGAGGAGGAGGTAGAAGAGGAGGAGGAGGAGGAAGAGGAGGAGGAGGAGGTAGAAGAGGAGGAGGAGGTAGAAGAGGAGGAGGAGGAGGTAGAAGAGGAGGAGGAGGAGGTAGAAGAGGAGGAAGTACAAGAGGTGGAGGTAGAGGTAGAAGAGGAGGAAGTAGAAGAGGAGGAGGTAGAGGAGGAGGTGGAAGAGGAGGAGGAGGAGGTAGAAGAGGAGGAAGTAGAAGAGGAGGAGGTAGAAGAGGAGGAGGTAGAAGAGGAGGAAGTAGAAGAGGAGGAAGTAGAAGAGGAGGAAGTAGAAGAGGAGGAGGTAGAAGAGGAGGAAGTAGAAGAGGAAGAGGTAGAAGAGGAGTAGGTGGAAGAGGAGTAGGTAGATTAGGAAGAGGAGGAGGTAGATTAGGAAGAGGAGGAGGTAGATTAGGAAGAGGAGGAGGTAGATTAGGAAGAGGAGGAGGTAGATTAGGAGGAGGGGGAGGAAGAGGAAGCGGCGGCATTTGATAATGTTGGTGGTGATAATTAACAAGAAATGGAATTTATATAACATATTTCGTTATTTTTTCACTCCTATCGCTATAACTCTCATAATTGATAATCTATATATATTACTCATATTGCTCAAAATATCAGTATATATCATCATTATTTATCTTAAGTTTTGAAAGGGCGAAATAGATAGCAACAGCAAGAACAAGAAGTAGCAAAGAAACGAAAGCTGAAAAGGCAAAAAATACTCACATAACTCCCATAGTGCATGACGGAAGAGTAATCGTACGGCACTTGATCGAAGCGACTGTCTTTCCACTTGTAAAAGTTCATGTGCTTCCCATGCATGACGTTGTCCAACAAGATCTTCACATGCTCGTCTCTGTCCTTTCGGGATTGTTCATGCAGGAGGCCGAGTGCATGACCGATTTCATGTAATACCGTGCCAAGCTACGAAGGGAGGGAGGAAATGAGAGTGACTAAACTGTGTGTTTATGACGTGGTTGAGTGAATGGCGGTGTGGGGGCTAAGTCGTGGCATTGGTCGTGGTTGTGGAGGAGGAGGTAGGAAGTAGAAGAGGAGGAGGAGGAGGTAGAAGAGATAGAGGAAGTAGAAGAGATAGAAGAGGAGGAGGTACAAGAGTTAGAAGAGGAGGAGGAGGAGGAGGTGGTAGAAGAAGTAAAAGAGGAGGAGGAGGAGGAGGAGGAGGAGGAGGGAGAAGAAGAGGAGGAGCAGGTAGAAGAGGAGGTGGAAGGAGGAGAAGGAGGTAGAAGAGGAGGTAGAAGAGGAAGAAAAAGTGATGGAGAAGGAGGAGGAGGAGGTAGAAGAGGTAGAAAAAGTGATGGAGGAGGAGGACGAGGAGAAGGAGGAGGTAGAAGAGGTAGAAAAAGTGATGGAGGAGGAGGAGGAGGAGGTAGAAGAGGTAGAAAAAGTGATGGAAGAGGAGGAGGAGGAGGTAGAAGAGGTAGAAAAAGTGATGGAGGAGGAGGAGGAGGTAGAAGAGGTAGAAAAAGTGATGGAGGAGGAGGAGGAGGAGGAGATGGAGGAGGTAGAAGAGGAAGAAAAAGTGATGGAGGAGGAGGAGGAGCAGGTAGAAGAGATAGAGGAAGTAGAAGAGATAGAAGAGGAGGAGGAGGAGGAGGAGGAGGAGGAGGAGGAGGTAGAAGAGGAGGAGGAGGAGGAGGAGGAGGAGGAGGAGGAGGAGGAGGAGGAGGAGGAGGAGGAGGAGGAGGAGGAGGAGGAGGAGGAGGAGGAGGAGGTAGAAGAGGAGGAGGAGGAGGAGGAGGAGGAGGAGGAGGAGGAGGAGGAGGAGGAGGAGGAGGAGGAGGAGGAGGAGGAGGTAGAAGAGGAGGAGAGGAGGAGGAGGAGGAGGTAGAAGAGGAGGAGAGGAGGAGGAGGAGGAGGTAGAAGAGGAGGAGAGGAGGAGGAGGAGGAGGTAGAAGAGAAGGAGGTAGGTAGGTATATATAGGTAGATATATATGTGTATGAATATATAAGTAGATATATATATATATATATATATATATATATATATATATATATATTATATATACATATATACATACATATAGGTATACATACATATAGGTATACATACATATAGGTATACATACATATAGGTATACATGCATATAGGTATACATGCATATAGGTATACATGCATATAGGTATACATACATATAGGTATACATACATATAGGTATACTTACATACAGTATATATAGGTATACATACATATACATGCACACCCACCCACCCACCAACCCACACCCACCTCAAACCAACCCACCCACCCACACCCACCTCAAACCCACCCACCCACCCACACCCACCTCAGACCCACCCACCCACATCCTCCTCAAACCCACCCACTCAACCACCCACCCACCCACACCCACTTCACACCCACCCACACCCACCCTGACCTACCCTCGTGCACCCCCGCCCGATGGAGAGCTTCTGGCTTCCCCGCCGCCGGTACTGCCTCCCGACGTAACTCCAGCAGCCAGAATCCCGAACGAACTCGAGGTACGACTCCAGGTGGCGCCCCGGTGGTCCTCGGAGGTCGTGGCGATCGGCCATGAGCTCGGAGGGCATTTCCCTGAAGGTGATGCAGGTGCGCTTCTCCCAAGAACGGATGGCCTGGTGGAGCAGCGGCCGGATCCTTCGGGCTGGGGGGAGAATGGGGGGGAAGTCTCAATGGAGTTAGGTGCATTTATCTAGTAGCTATTATGTATGCACAGCCCCCCCCCCCCCTCCTAGTTTACCCCTCGGCAACGCCAGTGTGTGAACTCTTGCATTGCAATAAATGCCCGTTTGTACTGATAAGTATTTCTAACACATGCGCGACTCTAACTTTGGCAATACCGAGCGGTCAACGGGAGAGAGCGGGGGCTGTGTGCTGTTATGCTATGCATAAAAATATGCATAGCATAACATGTGTGCGTGTGCGTGTACGTGCGCGTGTACGTGTGCGTGTACGTGTGCGTGTGCGTGTACGTGCGCGTGCGCGTGTGCGTGTGCGTGCGCGTGCGCGTGCGCGTGTGCGTGCGCGTGTGCGTGTGCGTGTGCGTGTGCGTGTGCGTGTGCGTGTGCGTGTACGTGTGCGTGTACGTGTGCGTGTACGTGTGCATGTAAGTGTATGTGTAAGTGCATGTGTGTATGCTTATGTGTATGTGTACGTGTGTGTGTGTGTGTGTGTGTGTGTGTGTGTGTGTGTGTGTGTGTGTGTGTGTGTGTGTGTGTGTGTGTGTGTGTGTGTGTGTGTGTGTGTG
>BOPN01009248.1:21343-23843 GCA_017312705.2 Penaeus japonicus | reverse complement strand
AATCTGATTGCCCACTTGTTTGTTTGGCGTTCATGATTCAAAAAAGGAACTGACGGATATTTAAAATAGTCTATGCGTAAAAAGCAAAACTATATTTATAGAAAACGTCTTCGAAAACTTGTAATCACAGAAAACGTAATATTTTTAAGGGGGACCTTTGTTTTTTCTCCTTTTACATGGATAACTAGCAAAGTGTAATAAAGCATTGATATACATCAATAAAGGGAGATAATAACTAAGAAACACAATGTTATACAATAACATTAACTACAGCAGGATGATAATGATTGGATATATTCTAATAATTTAGTTAGGTCAGGGGTATCGGAGAATCATCCTCCCTCTCACTTTTTTTTTCTTTTTTTAAATTACTGACTAAATATTGTGGAGATATTCAAGGGAGAATGACTTTTGCTAGAATATGCAATGTTGAGGTAAAAAGGCAAATGTATTTATATTGTTTCTTCAGGTTACAATGCCCGTAAGAATGCCTTGCTCCTTTCGACAATTCTGAGAATCAATATTCAGTGAAAATATCACATGGCAAAATTAATGTAACTCTTTAGTTGTTTTTTTTCTCTCTCTCTCTCTTTTATTTTTTATTTTTTGTAGTTATCAAATTTAAAATAAGAATAATAGTTTCATAATTCCTTAGACCATTAATAGTACTTAAGAATCTCAAATGCCATACTTGTTGGGATAGAGAGAGACCAGAAATAAATCTTACGATATTAAAATAATCTTGTGTGGGCTGGACTGTGCTTATAGTGCTGGTCATCTCCACGCGTGTTTATCTGTGTGTGTGTAGTAAGTAACAATAATAAACCATGTAATGATAAATCATGTAATAAATAAAAAATAATGAATTTAACTAATAAATGTAATAATTAATAAATCATGTTGATCCACCAACAAAATTTATTGCACTAGATTATCACAGGAGTTTGCAACAGTTAATAGGATACATAACAATAATCCTTCATGAGATACATTAATACAATGCATATATATATATATATATATATATATACATATATATACATATGTGTGTGTATATATATATATATATATATATATATATATATATATATATATATATATATTTATATATATATATAGCCACATAATATAATATGTATGTAATGGTAATAATAATAATAATAATATGTAATATGCAATAAACAAACTAAATAAATAATAATAATAATATGTAATAATTAAATAATAAGCAATAATAATAATAATAATAATAATAATAATAATATATGTAATAATAATAATAATAATATGTTTGTGTATCATAGTGTATGTGTATATATATATGTATATATATATAATAATAATAATAATATGTCATGCATGTAAAAACACGTAACAATAATATAATAATAATAATAATATATATATATATATATATATATATATATATATATATATATATATGTATATATTTATATATATATATATATATATATATATATATATATATATATATATACATACATATGCACACACACACACACACACACACACACACACACACACACACACACACACACACACACACACACACACACACACACACACACACACACACACACACACACACACACACACACACACACACACACACACACAGGTTTGCACAAAAAGAGTCAGATTTGTTGAAACAAAACTTGCCAATTTAACTTCATCTTTTTATAATTTTACACAATAGTACAATGTTTACAAAAGACCCTCATATTCATTTTTTTTTTGTTTATCAGTATATAAAAAAAAGAAAAAAAAAGAACATTTTTATACGGGACGCTTCGAGTCAAAATCCCGCACATTATTACATTTTCATCTGAAAAATCTTTACGTCAAGTGCTCTCAATGAAACGTCCATAAATTGTACCAACATCGAGCTGTACAAACATCAACATTTATAACGCTGACGATGAATAATTGCAATGCAATGCCTACACAGTTTCAGCGTTCTCTAACAGGGCTGAAGAAAGTCACACAATCTATTACTACATATCACAACTTTCGGACGGACTGCCTGACTCGATTACTGTTTCTGAGGCTTCGGTCAATACTTAGGTTTATATCACAAATGATGAGACTAACGTGACAGCAAAGAAAATGATTATTGTGGATTTGGGTGTGATGATAATGAGGATGATGTTGATAAAGGAAAAGGGAGATAATATTGGTTGATCAAACATTGATTAGTATAAGATCAAGGATTAATAAATACTGTTGCTGCTTCGACCTGTATCACTATAAGTGATGTTGATAACTATAATGATACTGATAATGATAATGATGAAAGTAATGATGAATATGTTCATACTAACGATAAGGATAAAGGTTGTAATAATGATATTGTCAGTAAGTGCAGCGACAGCGGTAGAAATATAGATAAGACGTAGGAAAATACTTAAACCATAAGCTTGATTCTTTTAGCTAACACTAAATGGAATTTCTAATGAAATATCCATAGATATTTAATGAC
>BOPN01009247.1:22500-34773 GCA_017312705.2 Penaeus japonicus | reverse complement strand
TATATATATAACTACTCCCACTTTCAAAACATTTTTCTTATTCATGCATTTATTATCATCATTGTCTTTCTGCCTGTAATGTTATGAGCCCTACAAATAATTTATGAGCTTTAGAAATTAAAAAAAAGGTCTAAAGTACTGTATAGGAAGTCTTTGTGTGTGAGAGAAGGAGAGAAGGAGAGAAGGAGATAAGGAGAGAGGGAGAGGAGGAGGAGGGGGAGAAGAAGAGGGAGAAGGAAGAGGAAGAGAGAGCAAGAGAGAGGGAGAAAAAAAAGAGAAAGAAAATAAGAGAGATAAAAATGGTCAAACATTGAGCATGAAAGAACAAGTAAGAATGTTGCTGCATATTCAGTACAAGTCCAAACTTCCATACAGACAGGCAGGATGAAAGAAAGGAAAAAAAAAAAAAGGAGTAGATACAATAACACCCTGCTTTTTCACCAGATCTACAGGAACTGATCAGACTTTGTCCCTTTCTCCTCACATCACATGAATGTATCAGACCCTAAAGCTTCATCACAGCTTGGTCAGAACTGGTTCTACTCACGTGAAGCATAGTGGCGCTGGCAGCACGTGATCGCTTAGACATCAAGAACTTGCGTGGTACATTTTAAAAGATTGAGAATTTCCTCTGAAGGCTATCTTTAAGGCATCATTTGTTTATCAGTATAGTTTATCAGGCTAGCTACAGGAAGATGTTTTTGAAAGGAAAATGAATTATTAAAAAAAAAAAAGTTCAATGCTATCACTATATGTTCATAAAAGATCTCATCAACATATGTAAAACACACATACACAATTGATTTTGAAGACTGATTACACAGGTTCAGTAAACTCTAGCTAATAATTAACCCCAGCAAAAAACACATGAAATGATACCATTATAAATCCAGTGTGGAAGAAAGACCCCTTCTAATATTCCCATCTCTACCACTCAATCAAATCAAGCTTCAGCATCACATACAATGCATGCTGGTAGGGAGGAACTACTGAACATTAGGCAAGTAACTGGGATTACTGTTCTGGTATGCAAAAATGGAGTAATAGTAATAGTAATAGTAATAGTAATAGTAATAGTAGTAGTAGTAATAATAATAATAATAATAATAATAATAATAATAATAGTGATAATAATAATAATCTTTGTTACTATGATTATTAACTTTCTAGTAATGAAATTCTGCACCTCAAAAGATGAAATCACAAAAAATGAACTCCTGCTGAATTTGACTGGAGTCACATGCATCAGTCAATAGAAGAAAAAAAAAAAAAAAATTATCATTTTGGATTTTCCAAATTGATAATTCCTTGTTCCAGACTGGTAGTTACTTTACTAATCATTCCTGCTGTGTAAGGTTCTCGACCCAATATATAAATAAAAAAATAAAAATGTTGGTCATAAAAAGAAAGGCAATTATTTATGACTGCTTTGTCATTTATTTTTTCTTAGTCAATATTTTGTGAGATTTTCCCCTTCCACTAATTAACCTCATACAATTAATTTCACTATTAGTACAATAAAAATGAGAGACAATAAAAATGAGTAAGAGAGGGAATAAAGGGGAGAGTAAGTGAGAGGATTGAAAGAGAGAACAGTAAAGAGAGAAAAAATGAAAAAGAGGGAGACAGAATATGAGAGAGATAGAGAGATAGAGAGATAGAGAGATAGAGAGAGAGAGAGAGAGAGAGAGAGAGAGAGAGAGAGAGAGAGAGAGAGAGAGAGAGAGAGAGAGAGAAAACTAAAGAGAGAATGAGACCGAGAAATCCTATTTTAAAATTCCTCTCATCCAAATTGACTCAGAATTTAGGAACTACAAGTGACAAGACAGCTAACTGTAACACTGACCACAAAGAAAGCACTTAGAAACTGTACCTCTTACACATTACACACGGAATTAGGTTCAGCCCAATAGTGTAGCACCGATTTCCTTTATAAAGTCTCTTCCCTCACAAAATTTCCTGAAAGGTTTTCTTATGAATCTCAGAATGTTCCTTGTAACTGACAAGTTTTCACTAACCTTTATGATAAGATAATAATAAAGATAAACATCAACATCCATTTCTGTAATTTGGCAAACTCACATCATCATCATGTTAACATTCATCTCGGGAAACTTGAGTCTGTCTTACTTTTTATATTTCTCAAATATTACAATTTACAATAGAACCTTATCTAGACCTTATCAAATTACAAACATCAATAAAAAAATATAAAAGGCAAACATATCATCCAATTGACAACCAGATCAGTTATGAACAATGTATCCAATACTTTACAACACTTTTAATGTCCTCACCTTTCAGAAAAACAACCCAAGATGCCTATGCAAAATTATCTGATTTAATGACTGAGTAATGAGACAGCACAAATCAACACTCAAAATAAATGTGCCAAAATATATCAAAACAGAAATCATGAACAGGACTATCATGCCTCCATCTGCAAAAACAAAGATGGTACAATCAGCTGCACAGTTTGCACATGCAGACATTTGTATATAATGCTTCCATGATTTACGTCTACTTACACTTGCATGCACCGCTAATTGGAATTATAACCATTGTAGATATAGTATTTCAAAATGATGTGTGCTCCCAGATTGTGCCTCTTATTTCATACGTAAAGGCAACTTTAAGAAAGCCCTATTTTTGTTTACTATAATCTGAGAACTTTTTATTTCAGCACATCTTCTTATGAACTTTTTTTCCCCTAAGCTTCACATATAGAAGGCCGAGCACTAGGAAGCTGTTTCTAATCAAATTAGTATCTTTTTAAAGTTACTTTTAAACATAATACCAGCAGGAGTGGTCCCAGTGTGTTTATGAGCATATTTTCAATTCTTACTACGTCTAACTAGGCATCCAAGTTTGCATCTCACGACAAAAAAAAAAATCTATACATCAAAAGTTGTATTACTGGTTTAGTACTTTGAATCATTGATATTTATATAAAATAACTTGTCATATTGGAAAGATTAATATTTGGAACAACTCTGCTATCATGTTCAAAATGTGACAAGAAATACACTGGATACATAAAAGAATATTGTTTACTTTCCTTGAACTCTCAACAAGGCAACCTTGAGACTATCAGATCTTACAATGAGAAAGAAAAAATGAAGAAAAAAAAGGTGAGAGGGTGTCACAACTTTGTTGCTCTTCCAGTCTTGAAAGACAAATAAATTTCACATTGGAAAAACAGAGAAAATTAGGAGTGGAATGACAGACAGCATTTGCACATTTAAGCATTGGCTAATCTAAGCAAATGTTAAACTAATTTCTAAACACCAATGCCATAAATGCAGAACTTAAAGACTACAAGAAAGGAAAAAGTTAAGTTTATACCTTATATTCTAACATCCCTCGATGGGACTAATCAACAAGACACCATACGTATGCGGACACTAGTGCACACGTGTTCGCCATATCTCAGAAATGTCTACTCACTCTACAACGTCAGATCTGCTTTCCTTCATGCAAATTTTCTGGTGATAAAAAATAATCTCTTGGAATGATATAGCACCTAAACAGTAAAATACTGTTATTTAGCTTAAGTTTATAAATGGTTAGGATCACCCAATTATCCTTACATTAGAGAAATGTAAAGGAAAATGCCACTAGAGATACATGCTGCCCCTCCCTACCCTTTGGGGAGAGGGAAAAAATCACTTTTTCCCACGCCACAGTTATGAATATCCTTTGAAAGGCATACTACAGATTTGAAGATGAACTTTCAACACAAGAGCACCTCCTTCACTTCCGAAATACATTCCCGCCCCGGAAAAAAGAGAGATTAATGAAAAGGCTTAAGCACAGAAATGAAAATGATTATTAACACTATATTAGCGAGGATATTCACAACCATGGTTAAAAGAGTGCAGTGTGGTACTTCAGAAAGTAAGGCCTGTAGCTTGCCTGCTTAGTCCCGAGAAAGCTCTGTACCAGAAGAAAGATTACCATTGATGTCTCCCAGCAGAAATTTATACAAGAACTGTGTGGTTAATGTGTATAAAAAAGTTGGCTTATCTTCACTAAAGTTAAAATTACTGCACTGCCTAAGCTGGTGACAAAATATACATGGCACTGCTGGTGTCTTTCATCATTAAGATTAGTGAACTCACCCTTTGTACAGGCATAAGGGGTTACAAAAAATCACTATAATCTCTGAGAGGGCATGGAAAGTGCTTTAACTACTTACAGAGTGACTTCTACTTATCCTACCTTCAAAGGCCAAAAATGTGTCAAACACTTGCTCAATCAAGTGTTGATTCCATTGAGAAAAAAAAGAGAAAAAGAATTAAGAAAATATTCCCACATTTTCTACTTCTCAGTCCCCACAAAATTAAATACCTTAGTATAAACTTGTGCATTCTTCAGATCCACTGTGGAAAGAGTTATCAAAAGCTGATTGTGTAGAGTCGTCGGCACCTTCTGTTTCTCACCGCAGGTCAACAATACCACCATTACACTTCCCTGCGAGCACCTGGTCTCTCTCCATACATACACGAAGCCTATCACACATACCCTTACCTGGATATATATCAGCGAGGAATATGCACAAAAACTGGGAGAGATATATTGACTGCATAGCATAGATGTCCTGAGACTTTAAGTGGCCAAGGCTTTAGGTGTGGCCTTTTTCATCCCAGACAAAAATTTGAGGCAAGATTATCTAAGTATCTGAGGGATTCAGAATATAAATGAATGAATATTCTTGTGGTAAGAAGCCTCCGGCTCTTGGACGCCATCTTTAGACTTTTTCATCTGATTATCTTGCTAGTCTTATGAAGGTATACATCAACTAGCATTCACAAAAGTTAACCTTCTGATTTTTTTTCTGTATAAGAACTGTGGCTGTATTTGTATATATCCAACATATATACAAAATGCGTATGTGCCAGCAACACATACAATATGTGCAATATGTGAATATGTATATGTATGTACATATATATTTTGTTATACAGTTGTATATGGATTCATGAAGAAGTCTCATATATATACTGTTTAAAAGCACTGTTACATGATATTCTTGAGATGCCGAGACTTGCGTATGAGAATGGAACAGCTTGAGAGGTTGCCGCCGGACTTCACCATCTCAGTAAAGGCCATGGGTTTTAGGGTCCAGTGGGAGAGTTTCTCTTCAAAGATCTGGAATGGAGGTAAAGAATCTCTGTTGAAGTCTTTCCTTTAGTTTTTGATGATCTTGCATGAAAAAGGGTGAGCAGAAAACAAAAGAAATTCCTTTTCTAGCTTCAAACTGCTGAGAGTCTATATATTAATTCAACTGGTTACATTTTCCACTTGGTGTCTATCTAACTGTGAGAAAAAGTTATTTCATATTTTGCCACTCCTTATACAAAAAAAAAATCAACAATACTTTGACAGTGTTAATCAACATTCCTGGTGTTATGTTTTTAAAATCTTTACATGAAAGAGTAAAAAGAAACAAAAAGACAAACATAAATAATATACTAGGTAAAGACCCAAATATTAACAACTTGTAACTAAATATTCCACACCTATAGACTATTCTCTTTTCCTATTTGATCCAACTATATATAAAAAAGAAAAAAAAAAAAATCAGTATTCACAAAGTCATTTTCAAGAAAATCTATCAGCACACAATTACAGAAATTTCATGGATTTAAAACCATCACTGGAAATATTACCTTGGACGATCCTGGATACTCATCGCCACTTCCATGCAGGAGGAAGCCGTTGGCAAAGACCACGTTTGCGGCAGCCAGGTCCGGCACCGTAAGGGTCTGGTAGCGGAAAGTGGCTTCTCTTTCGATTCTCTGGAAGTAGAATGTATGATTTGAAGATTTAATCAGCTGGGTAATTCTACATGAGGGAGATGCAGGAAGAGGAGAAAGTGGAGGAGGAGGAGGAGGAGGAGGAAAATAAGTAAAAGAAAAAGAAAGACAATTATACACAATTCCATACAATAGAAGGGGGGAAATGAAGGGAAAGCAGAAAACAAGTGGGTAAGTTTATTCTATAAAAAAAGCAAGCAAGCCAGCAAGCAGGTAAATTGAAACAAAAAGAAAGAAAAACAAAAAGAAGAGAAAAGAAAAATTGCCAAAAATACTCAGATATATCAATAATCACAAAAATGATCTCCAAAACTGGTTTACCTTGAGGGTGTCTTTGGCCTCTGGAGTGTTACCCACACATATGACTTCTGGTCCAGCCATAGTCAACAGAGACTTCAGGTGTAAGGCATTGTCAACCTGGAAGACAAAGAGACTGTCATGAATGCATATTTTACAAACTATTACATATGACAGGCAAGGAAAAAAACAACACATAATCAAGCAAAGAAAAGTGTTGAGATTTGACTGTGCATGGCAAAGGGTGGAAGATCTTGTAAAAATCATACCATAATATGATACCACATAAATATGGAATCATCAAATCAGAGACTGAAGGCTCTACCAGTACCTTGATAGGTGTGCAGGGGAACTCGGGGAAGGCAGACGCTAAGGCGCAAGCTCCAGCCTGGTTTGTGCGGGATGACAAACCAACGAAAAATTCCTTACCTGAAACCCAAAGGAACATCCTTTTGGAAAGTTTCTCGTCTTTTCTCATATAAAGTGAAGAAATGTTGGGGAGTGAAAATAAGCAGCTAAATAATTACACCTCGTTCTATATAAACAGTTATTAGGTATAACATCAAAAATTTATCTTCCTCCCTATAACCAACAGGGAATTAACCCATTGCGGACGGGTGTCATGACATACATGACGTAGGAACTTTGGCCTGACAACAGGCATCATGACGTACATAACATTCGGGGATTTTGGATCACTGTGCTGTTTTCTTGTGCTATGAGTAATGGGTGAGTGAAGATGATAATGGCAGACATAATTGCTATAATTACCATAATATTAAGCAAACCTTACATCCAAAACCTAGATGGCACCACTTTCTCTTAGCACCAGCAAGAGAGAGAGCCTTGAATGGCATCCATCCACAGTCTCTAGCAAGCACTATCTTTATAGAGCAATGGCACACAGCAAGTTGACGACCTCTTGCTCTAAATTACCGCCAATGGAGGATGTGCAGGCAGAACGAGATGAGGAAGGTGACTCAATCCATACCCAGTGTCTAAAATGTGATCCTGTGCCAATATGGATGCCTTTTACTGTGGCACTCACAGTTACAAGCACATGTTTCCTTCCTCTTCCCTACCTCTTCATGTTATCTTCATTGTAGGTGGTTATATGTTTCTCATTTGTTCATGACAGCACAAAAATACGAAAAAATAAAGTTGCTTTTTGTCCTCCCATAAAACAGTAATACTTCTATCACACTAAGTATAGAGAAAATATTGAGCTAATATGGATCATATACTACAATTTTAGTCACATGCAGCATTGATATAGTCTGTTATATGGCACATATAAGTCTCTAAACTCAATAATACACACAAAAAATAAAACACAAAAACAGCTCTAGTTTTACAATGACTGACTGAAAGAGAGTGGGAAGATTCAAACTATGTTGCTTCAAGCTGCCTCGCTCTAAAATAAAACCTATCCTGGAGATTACTCAAGCAAATCTATCCCCGTCTGCAATGGGTTAATAATAACACTCTCATAAAATATTAATGAATAAACGAAAGAGAATTATATATAAAATAAGTTACACAATAACTCTAATCTTACGTTAGTCTTAAAACTAGCAGCTTTCAATTTAAAATTAACATGAGATATCAAATTAAGACACTTTCTGACGAATAAATAGCTTTGTTATACTAAGCTTTCAACCTAAAATTTGAGTAAGAGAATCAAATAAAATTCCTTTCTGACACACAGCATTTTAAGCTTTCAATCCAAAACTTAATTTATTGTATCATCTCACCTACCTGTAAAAAGCACGTCACCGCCATCTAGTGTTGCTTTTGTGTCACTAATCTCAATAACTGGCAACTCCAGCTCATTTTTCAAGATGGACCTCATGTACTCAACCTGTGGTCATGATAAGAATAACAATAGTAATAATAATAACCTCCTCAGATTATTAAAGATTATTGTTAACATTTTAAGGATGCCATTAACTTCATACCAGTGGACATAGCATTGATATCTCACATCCATTAACCAATATTCATCACTGAAATATATTTATCTCACCCCTTCCAAAAAATTACAAACACACACAAAAAAATGATATTAATAACAATAACAAAGAAAAATAATCCCTCCCCCCAAAAAATTTTTTTTTTATGTACCTCCTTCTCTCTAGCAGGGTGCCCAGGCCTGGTTACGAGTGCAATCCCATTGCACACCACAGCCACATCCTCGACGAACATGCAGTGGGGGTGGACCTCGTCAGGGGGAAGCTCGATCACATCCAGGCCGATCTCCCGTAAGGTGGCCACGTATGTCTCATGTTGTTTTCTCGCCTGGAAGGATGGGAGGGTTAGCGTAGAAGGGTATAATGTATCTGATGACTTAATTGTAATTTATCAAAATCCTTCCCCCTCCTCCCCATAATTTCCCTAGTCTCTATTATTCCCTCCCTAAATATGGAGGCCAATGCTGTTGCCAAATTGTTTACAAGGAAGCAGTGCTGGGAAAAATTCAAATCAAGACTGTTAAATTTACATAGTAAACACACTGCCAAATCCGACAAATCTGGAAGTGATGAATTATATACATTTGATATATGCTGTACAGACATCATACTTTTAGTGCATGGAAACCTACTCTGGTGACAATAATAGGGATAATTAGAGTGGCATGGTGTCAGTGCATAAGCACTGGTTAGCACTCTGGCTAAGAAGAACCATCTCATCCATGAGAGATATTCTGGCACAACAAAACTCCCTGCTAATTCATCTCCAAAGAAGGAACCAGTCCAATCTCTATCTTTCCAGAATATAAATGACATCTTTACAAGAGCATCAAAGGTGCAGAGTTTGCAGCAACCACTTTGAACTCATGCCACTGTCATGGTAGGCATCAGCTGACACTCAACTAGATAGTAACCCATTAACGCTGGGTGACAAGATATCACGTCAAGTGGTGGCAGGACCAGCCACCGGGGACAAGATATTTTGTCATGGCTTCCCATCTGGCCGGCGCAATAAGTGATCAGGCACGTAACGCTTGGCCGCAGCCAGAGTGGGCAAATAGCTGAGGTGTTAGACCTACGCATTTGAAATATCCCAGTATTTTGACCATTTGCAGGCAAAAAGCCTTCATAAGGTCAACCTGTAAAGAGGGTTGTAAATGGTGAAGTCTCCTAGAAACTAAACAAGTTGTAATTCCTCTTATTAGCATAATTCAATGTCACTCAACACCCAATGCACTAATGACTCTCTTGGAAGCTCCATATAACTTCTCGATCTGGAGGGTTATAGGGGTTGGAGCTGTTCCTACATGACATTGTTAACTATCATTATCGTTACGATTTTCGATGTATTAGGACCAACATAACTGCTAAAGCTGGCCTTCAAAGATAAACCACTATATCTAGACAATAGACAAGATAATCAATCAATCAATACCATATTGTTTAGCATCAGCACCTGTTAGTGCTCAGCCAAAGGCCAATAGACTTCCACAAACTACATTCTAGCAGGATAATTCTAACATACCTTAATGGTAATTTTTCATTAAATAACGAACCAGGCAAGCTTTATCATGATAGCATATACATGAAGGAGGTTTCAAGATTTAGCAGGAACACAAAGAACAGAACCAGTGGCGACAGCTCGAAACTCCACCACTAGACTTTAGATTGCAGGCCACCTATTAGTGATCATTGCAAGTTCCCACTGGATTTAGACAGATTCAGCCAACACCAATACTTCATAGAACACCACTTAAAAGCCAGTGTAATTGTCTTATAAAGTAAATTATTGTATCGACTAGCCTAGAGAAAAAATTACCTCGTCTAATATAATTCCAAAAAGTAATATTCGTAATCAAATCTAACATATTCATGCAATTGTCATATTATATATTGAAGCAAAGAACAACCTCATTTTACGATAAGAAAATACTGTCATCTCTTACATCTTAAAGACAAAAAACGGTAACAAAATAGTCGATATAAGATTACCAGAATACAAATAAAAAGGACAAAAAAGGGTAAAAACTCGAAAAACGTGAATCCTTACAAAAAAGTACTTGAAAAATCTCACCAAATTCAAGTCAATTGTTGCCGCTTCTCCTATCCCGTTATCCTTGTAGGACTCTGGTATCCTGCACACTATAGCGTGGGTGTAGCGAAAGGCAGACATAGCGTAGGAGAGGAGAGAAAAAACAGGATAAATAAGTGACTCGAGACCGTCCCTCCCTGCCCTCCATTCCTCGCCAGGGTTCCAACGCCGGCGGAGTGAGAGGTGTAATACCTGCTCTTATTTTATCATATTTCAATCAATTCTATCATAACCTATTTTGAAACTTCCTTTAAAAGTTATCAAATGATATATATGTAACTATTTCTCTCACGAGAAAGTTAGTTTCTTCCTTTATTCATGTTTTTATAAAGATTTGCAGAGGTTTAATTCTGACTTGATTCTGGCAACGACGTCGACACTCAACCTGGTTTGTTTACGTTAATAGCGACATCTAGAATTCAAATTGGCGCGAAATTCAATTTAATTTGATCATTTTTCAAAGTTATCTCTCTAATGCTAGATCTTTTCCTGAGGTATATATAACTTCGAATCATCTTTTACTATTTCATTCTAGATTCTCATGCTAAAAGATTATTTTAGCATTCTGAATGTTGCATTGTAATTTACATTTGGCGCGCAATTATAACTTTCAAGTAATAACAACAATAACTCATCAATTCTAGTTTTTTTAATCTCTGTTAGAATATCAATTATTTCTTCTAGATTATTTATTTTGGCATTTACAGCTTAAAGGCAAGTTCTTAAAAAAAATCATGACCGGCTGTGGTAATATTTTACGTCATTCTAGGCAATTACATGAGGTATTTGTAACTGTGTGTCTGTACTTCAAAGGAATTCGTCACTATAAATATTTTGCAGTCAACTTCGATGCACATATTGATAAATGATTACAGAATAAACACACACACACACTCTCTTTTATCTCTCTATATATCTATCTATCTATCAATCTATATCTATCTATCAATCTATGTTTCTATCTATCTACCTCTCTAAATACACACACACACACACACACACACTCACACACACACACACACTCACACACACACACACACACTCACACACACACACACACACACACACACACACACACACACACACACACACACACACACACACACCCACACCACCCACTCGATTTCACCACACCATCATCAACACCAAATACGTAAACACACAATCTATATATATATATATATATATATATATATATATATATATATATATATATATATATATATATATATATATATATAGTATGTAAAATTAAAGGTATTAGGTGTGTGTGTGTGTGTAGTGTGTGTGTATCACATATTATACATACATATATATGTATATATATATATAATATATATATATATAATAAAACACTGCCACAAATTGAAAGGAGTGAATGATTCATTTTTGGAATGCTTACGCCTGAGATAAACTTTCAAAAGTTTTCCTTCTCAATTTAAAAAAAAAAAAAATGTTGCTTTATTAATTCTGTTATGTGCACGTTATCGTACGGTGTTTCAACATTCATATATATATATATATATATATATATATATATATATATATATATATATATATATATATATATGTATATATATATATATATATATATATATATATATATATATATATATATATATATATATATATATATATACAGATATATTATATTTTATTAATTCTTGTTATATAATGTTACTGGTGTTTGTGTTTTTTTATGATCTATATATATATATATAAATATATAATATATATATATATATATATATATATATATATATATATATATATATATATATATATATATATATATATACATATATATATACATATATATATATACAGAGAGAGAGAGAGAGAGAGAGAGAGAGAGAGAGAGAGAGAGAGAAAGAACTTGCAAAACCGATGTCAACGACATAAGTAATAATGAATGATATGTGTCCTTTAATCCTTATCATTACTACGAATTCATATAACGATTTACAACAACCACACATCAAGCAGTAAATTAAAATACTTGTTCTAAATTCAACATAAAAAAGTTCTGTCTGTGAGACGCGAACTGAAATCAAGAACGCAAATAGCTATCATGTTCTATGTGTACGTGATATGA
>BOPN01009246.1:30000-32500 GCA_017312705.2 Penaeus japonicus | reverse complement strand
CCCCCCCCCCTTGAGGTTGTTTCTTAACTTGATATCAAATGCTGAACGCTATTCCGAAAGTGGCGATGCCATGTTGCATTTCATTTTTATTGCCAAATACAACCATACCGTCTTGTCTTGTGATCTTTATTGAAGGATTTCATGATGCTTATTAATGGCGTGAGTTCGCGTTTTGAAGGTACTGCATTGCTCTATAAAAGTGATAACCCAAAGCTGCAATTGCGTGTCTAACCTTCTCACCTCGACTCTACCATCTTCAGCGAATACTTTGCGGGAAAAATTCATCTTTCGACCTATAGAAGGCATTAGTAAAATAATCCAGTCATGTTCCCGTGTCAAGAAGGAAGCCTCACGAACCCTCTCTCTTTGAAACAACCTATTTTCCGCCACAGATTGCCGCCCGCCGCCCGCCGCCCGCCGCCCCCTTCCGCTTCCCCTCTTTAAGATCTTGTCTCCGCTCTTTCTGTCGATGTCTACAGATTAGTGGGGTGTGCAGGTTGGCTACAAAGTTTCAGAGAATAAAGGCCTTTTCCATACGTTTTACGGGTTAGCTGTCATAATGTTCAGAATGTCCCGTAAGTTACGCCAGAGTTGAAAGGATATGGTATCCTAGGTATATATAAAATACGTCTATCATACAATGTATATGATTAAGAGTATCGTATAAACTATGAAATCATATGGGTTTTTAAATATATTAATTAATATTAAAATGAATTATATATAAAACCATCGGCAGTACCACATATATAGCAAATTCGTTGGATGCCATATTTCCACATATACCAAAAGATAATTAAAATTATATATCCTATTTTGAGCCATGTTATAACTCCTGTAGATCATGATTTAGTTTCAAAGTAACTATCAAATATTGAATCACACTTAGTTTCAACAAAGATGGCATAACTAGCTAGCCTGCGGGTCATGTGAACGAGTACTTTGTGGCGAATAACTATATCGATTCGTGTAATGGTAACATAGGGTACTCTGGACCACCCTTACCTTTACGAGGTCCAACTTGGAGGATACGGTCCCCAGTGAATACCATCTTCCTGAGATACGAGGTCGTTACTCAAGTTAGATTAGGTTAGGGGCGATGTTTTAACCTTCGTTCAGAGTGTTAGTAAACCAGGTTCTAGGCACACTGTTGCAACTTTTAGTCTTATTTATTTATTTATTTTTTGTAAGATACAGGAAATTATAGTATCTTTGAATACGAAATCATGGTGTATATATGTACAGTATGCAATTCATCAATAAGAAATATCAGAGGACAGTATGGTTATATTTGACAAGCTTTGTGTGTGTGTGTGTGTGTATGTTTGCGTGTGATATCATCTATAACTCTTAAGGCTCTGTGTGTGTGTATGTGTGAGCATTAGTTCAACATCCGGCATCAGCTGCAATATCCACACAGACAGTTGGTATTCACTAAGAATGCCTGTTTCTCTCTCTCTCTCTCTCTCTCTCTCTCTCTCTCTCTCTCTCTCTCTCTCTCTCTCTCTCTCTCTCTCTCTCTCTCTCTCTAAAGAAAGTTTCTGCTAACAGAAAGTTGTGGGAATTCACTTCGGGTGCCGCCCACGCCCATTGCAAGCCAGATAACGCCCGTCGAGCGCGCCTCCGTCGTGCTATATTATGTGTGCATGATTATATATATTGCATGAACATCCTGTGCATGATTACACGCAGGCCTACTTCCCGAATGTGTCCATGACTCGTAGTAGAAAATGCCAGAATAAATCTCTTGAATGTGGTGGACAGGAAAGGTTGTTGGTGTAGTGTCGCGGGTAGCGCCTTTGGGGGACGCTGCTTGCAAGGCGTCATTCTATTTGTTTATATATATTGAGATTTGTGTGTGTGTGTGTGTGTGAGAGAGAGAGAGAGAGAGAGAGAGAGTGAGTCTGTGTATGTGTTCGATAGAGATTGTGTTTGTTGTATATGAGTAGTGTGTATGGTGAGAGAGCATTGTGTATGGTGTATGTACAGGAGAAAAAAGAGAGAATATGTGCGTTGTATATGAGTAGTGTGTATAGTAAGAAAGCATTTTGTACAGTGAGAGAGAGAGAGAGAATGCGTGTATGTATGTATGTCTGGGATGAAAACAACACGAATACTATATCGTTTTTATGTCACATCCTGATCCGCCTTATGCAAATTATCAAAGTCTCCATTTGTAAACATTCATAATCGTATCATATCAAAAAGGGAAGTGTACTTACGTATGCCCTTTAATGCATCATATATTTAAAGTAAACTCAATAAGTATTTGCAAATATGACGCGAAACAGAATCCCAAAGTTACACGTGTAATACAATACCTCAAGTTAACCAACTGGGAAAAATAAGATTATTTCTCTTGTCCGTTGCACAAGTCTCACACACAAAGAAGTGTTAATATCCGACTTTCTGTTCACGGCACTTGTTCAATACCAAAGTGAGAACAGGCGGGAGAAACTAATTAGTTAACGAAGCTGTTGTTTCCTTTGTTTTGCCTTTT
>BOPN01009246.1:7500-12500 GCA_017312705.2 Penaeus japonicus | reverse complement strand
CCCTCTTTTCACAAAGGATTTATTTACCATTATCGCAAGTCTGCAATATTCATCTGCTGAATGATTAACTTCATAACACAATTTTCAGGCACTGGTAATGCAGTCTCCACATTCCTTACTCCTCTTCCTTAGCCTTCTTCAAAAAAGAAACGTCCATGCAATTTCATGGCTCTCTCCCTGATAGATGTCTGTTTCCCATTTTATCAAAAGTTGGATATCGTGCAAGTCAGTTTAGCTCCCATGAGGACAGAACTCTTCGGCGTCAGCAGTCGTTAGCGAGGCCACAAACAGACGACAAATTCTCCAGTAAAATCAGGACATTCTTTCCTCTCTTCGCTGTTAAGATGTGAAGAGACCATGATGTCGAAGGAGATATTTGGATAATTTTGAAAGATGTTTAGTCCTTTTCTCCAATTCCTTGAATGAATCAATTTCCCCTCACTATCACAATCAGATTCTTTATCCTTCAACAAAGCCTTTTTTCTACTTACTTTAAGTGTTCCTGTTCTGATTTGCCTTGTTTTTGCAAAGGTCATAACCTCACACCTACCACCGCTTTTTCCGAGGATCAAACCCTTCTCAAGGTGGCGCTTATATGTCATCTTAGTTTGGTTGCGCAAAAAAATTATGCAATGCTTTTTATCTGATCTATGCTGTGCGTGTTTCATCCATTATTTCTGCGTCACATCAAGAACCCTAGCGTCTCATGTGAACTTTATAAATTTCCTTCCTATCATTATGATATCCCGGCTTTTGTACATATATCATTTTCATTTCTTTTCTTTTCTCTCTAAAATTCACAAAGCCTTGGGACAAATCATTTTCGAGGTGCATTTCCATCCACATTTCAGTACTCTCCACATGTGTGACACGTTAATCTAGAATAAATGTTATTAACAGATAAGGACAAAAATAAGGACGATCCTGTACTTAATTACTTTTTTTATTTGTCTCCGAACGACATTGGTGACGCCAGACAATGAGAGTCGAGATTTCAGTTGTTGTGTTAGTAGTATAAACGCTAAGAAATAAAACAAATTATTCGTAATAAACTTCAAAATATATTTGTAGTAAAATCTATTTTTCTCCCTGTAATTACTGCCATACACGAGCACACACTCACAGGCAAACGAATACGAATATACACACGCATACTCTTATGTACTCGCACGGATTTTATTTTCTGTGACTTCAACCAATGCAGCATTGCGGAGATTATAAGTTGAAAGCAAAGCTAGTTTGCAACAAAACTGCAATCTAAGTAGGCCGACATGTCACAGATACATAGATTAAGCATGCATCTTTAACGACCAACTCTAACTTCATTCCAAACTTTTAATATAAAAGAATACTTGCTGTCCATCCAAATATAAACAATTTCGAACATACTATTCTGACTGTGACCAATTACTTCAACAGCCTTTAATTAGCAGTCTGTCGTAAGAATAAATGCGAAAAATACATCCAGTACACTCTCTTATGAAGATAAAATGGAAAGATTCTAATGCGTGTGTGAATGAAACCCTAGATTTGATTTGCTTTTCTTACTGGTGGTTGTGCTTACTCAAGTAGATTTTACTGGAAGTTAGAGAAATAAACATGTTTAACGTTAATATAATTCATGTCAACAGTTGAAAACACCGATTCTCGTCCGATCAGTTAAGATGAGCAATATTGGTTCTAGTCAATTTTAGGATGGGTGACCGCCTGGGAACACCAGATGCTGCTGTTCCTTTTTTTTCTATTTTTTTTCTTTCTTTCTTTTTTTTTCTACAATTTAAAGCCGGTGTTTATTGTTTTGATTAACCTTGAACACGAAATATAAACATAATACTGACAAAAGATCCAATAATTGTTATTCTTTAACAATTGCAAAGTGCACCGCAGTTAGGCCATTAGACGATTATGATATGACTGAGACAGACCTTAAATTAGATTTACTTCTCTTGGTAATGGTTCTGATTGATTCATGATAAGGTGGAAAGATTCTCTCACGTGTATGAACAAAGGAAGAGGAACCCTAAAATCGATTTACTTCCAATGATGGTTGGTTGAGATTGACTGTTGTAGACGTGGTTGGATGGGACGTAAGAAAGGAATTTGTAAGAATCAATACTTTGAATGTTCAGTAACGTCGGGTTTAGTCAGTGCCTGGATGAATGAACACCTGAAAATACCAGATGTTGTTGGCATTTTCTTATTTACTAAATGTTTTTTTTACAATGTATAGACAATGTTTCTTTTAATCAAGCTTGACTAACGTATACTTACATCAGAAAAGACTTATTTACAAGGTAGGTTTTTCATGTTTACAAATTACAGCCCATACTTGTTGTTTTGATTGGTCTTGAACACGTAATATTACTTCAAAATACTCTAAATATTACATCAGAAAGGAGGACGAGGGGAAAATTTCCATGCATGTGTTAATGTAACCCTAAATTAGATTTACTTTTCTTGGTAGCGGCTGTAATGAAGGCATTTACATTCGGCTTGAAGGCATAGAAATGAACATGTGTAATGTTAATTCCACTCATGTCAACGGTTATTAAATGTTTAAATTGCCGCTTCTCGTCCGATCAGCGGGTCTGCTCAGTACTTGGATGGGTAACCGCCTGGGAACACTAAATGCTGTTGGCATCTGATATACTATGTATGCTTTTTAAAACTTAAAGTCGATGCTTGTTTTTTATCATGCTAGAACTAAATAAATTTTCTTTTCTTTTACAATTTACAGCCGATATTTTTTTTCATTCTTAGAATTAACAACCGAGGCTTATTATATCTATCAACTATCAACAGTTGGAAAGTATTGGGCAATTTTTATCAAGCTGAAACAAAATATACTTGCAACAGAAGACTTATTAGGTAGTTTTTTTTTTCTTCTTTTAACAATTTACAGCTGATGCTTATAGTTGATGAAGATAAGACTATCAAAAGATCAAATAATTATATTTCTTATAGTAAAGATTTTTTCTTCTCAGTTTACATGTGTTTCTCTGTTAGGCGATGCAACAATATAATTAGAGTGGTAATTATAATGATTATATGATGAAATTACTTCTATCTGGTGATCAACCCATGCAGATTTACTGGAAGGCACAGAAATAAACATGTTAAATGATCATGTATTGTATATCAAGGTCATACCACGCTGAAAACACCGCTTCTCGTTCGATCAGCGAAGTCAGCAACGTCGTGTCTAGTCAGGACTTGGAGGGCGACTGTCTGGGAACACCAGTTGCTGTTGGCATTTTCTTTTCGAAATAGTATGCTTTTTACAATTTGTGGCAGATGCTTGAACAAATATATATTTCTCTCTTTTTGTTCAATTTACAGCTGATATGTTTTTTTTATTATTTTTTTTTATTCTTACAATTTACAATCGATGCTTAATGTTTTGATGAACTTTCAGCACGAAATATGAAGGTTTAAATTGACAAAAGATCAAATATATTGTTCTTCTGATATCAAAAGTATATATATATTTTTTTTTTAAATAGTTGGAATGTATTCCGCAGTCAGGCCATGAAGCCGATTATGATGTGATTAGAACAAATTTACTTCTCTTCGTGATGGTTGTGAGTGATACAAGATAAGGTGGAAAGATTCTATTACATGTATGAGTAAAAGAAGAGTTCTCCCAAAATTGATTTATTTCCCACAGTGGTTGGTTGTGAATAACTCTGAATGACAGGTGAATAATAAGAGATTTGTAAGAAAAAAAGATGTTAATCATAGGAATCAATGTGCTGAAAGTTCTCAAACACTTCTTGTCCAATCAGCAGAGAAACAACGTCGGGTAAAGTCAGTGCTAGGATGGGTGACCGCCGGGGAACATCAAATGTCGTTACCCTTTTATCATTCATAAGACATGTTTTTACAATGTATAGCCATTATAGGTTGTACCCAGCTTAGACAGAGTACACTTACACCAGAAAAGCCATATTTACTTTTTTTTTTTTTTTTTTTTTTTTTTTTTTTTTACAATTTACAGCCAATGTTTTTTGTTATCAGTCTTGAATACGAATTATTACTTCAAAATAATCTTAGATCAGAAGAAAAGAACGATAAAGATAATGACAATAGATCAAATAATTGTACTTCTAATAGTAAAACGAGTTTTTCCAAATGTTGGAGTGTTTCGCAGTTCGACCATAGGGCAATAATAATATAATAAGGATGTTAGTTACCGTTAACAGTAAAGATAAGGACTAGTTTACCACAGGGGATTTTGCGGCTGGAAAGCATCAGTCTGGGCTTTGCTTATTTTGTGGAAGCCGGTCGTTTGTTTTAAGTATGTTTGTTTTATGATATATTAGAATTTTAAGGAACTTTAAGTGTTGGCTAGGTGCTGTGTCATGTGTTTTATGATTTATATGTAAATGATGGACTGCTTTATCTTTCGTCTCCATTTTAAATAGAGCTCTTGTTTTAATTCACATACTTTTTTATGCCTTTGGGAAAGGGTGGCCAACCCGTCGATCACATGACTTAGCAGCCAAACATCTCATTAGTAATGTAATTGTTACTTTATAATTTTAATATAGTAATACAAAATACTGCCTATCTTTCTCCATTTCCCTATAAGTGGAAATGGGCAAAAGAATGGGGAGTATTTTGGGTAAATACGAGTCTTCTAGATCGCATAAAAGTAACTGTGGATCATGACAGTGCAAAGGCTGGCCACCCATGCCTCAGGGATATCAATCTTATCAACCACCAGGTGTAGCGATTGAATAAAAATCGTTAACTTATAAAGAGCTGTAACATAAGCTAATTGTCTTCATGCTTTATCAGTAGTTGATGTTCGCGTCTGCTTCTGATGACCTATTAGGAAAATATGCTTGTTTAGGTTTTCTTAAACTACTTACATGCTGCTTGCATGACGCAACAATATGACCGTTTATATGAGTCCTGTTAACAATCACGCTTATTTCTATGGCTATCAATATCCCTTTCTTACAAATTTCCCTTGTCTGCCAACCATCACATTTACA
>BOPN01009245.1:22500-25000 GCA_017312705.2 Penaeus japonicus | reverse complement strand
TTGGTCATCACTCGGTGGTGCACATCACTCAATTTGGCAAATCACAGTCGGGTTGTGGGGGGCCTTACTTTGATTTTGGTTTCACTTGGGCATTGGCAAATTTTCCGAATAACGCTGCTTAACTGAATACCACAAAAGTATCAATGGATTCCTCACCTCTACTACTCATACTGAATGGGTATAATCTGCAATTCTGCTCCCCAGTAGGGGAGGGCATGCAGTAGATTGAGGAAATTTCTGTGGTTATAAAATGAATAAGTTGCATTGATATAAGACACAAATGTACCTCAGTTAAATCATATACTTATCTACTGTAAAATGAAAATGTTGAAGATGATTTCTTGCAGTTTACTGACCCGCTTGAAAATGTGGAATGCACAGTGATATTGGCATGAAGCAGTTTTTAGAGAAATTAAATGTAATGTATTTGGGTATTTTCGTCTACTAAATCCTAGTCCATTAACCAACTGAACTTTATCAAGTTTTGAAGTTTTCCTTGCTAAGGGGCTGCCCTTCCCTGGAGCCTCTGTTTCTTTAGTACTTTGTACTAATTACCTTGATTTTTAGAAGTTTCTATTTTGGTTTTTATACATCAAGCTTGGACTGGGTCCTTGACCCATTTGCACCAGGCCGATTATTTACCTGATGCTGCTCCTCTGTAAAGATGATATTAATGCAGCCGCCAAGTGCTAGATCTCTCCCGGTTTGATACTGCGTTACGCTTCTCAGAGCACTCTTCACCTGGCCCGATTTTACAAGATTTTTGTTTTTTTCTTCTTTCTTTTCTTTTCCAAGTACAAGGTGTCTATAGAAATGCAAGTGCAATGAGTATGTACATAACAAGTGTAAAACATGTATTCAGTGGGAGAGATCATGAAACAATAGGATTTCATCTCGCAAGAGTGAAATATTCCCATGACGTGATAGCATGTTGTACGGGTTAATTAGCAATGAGATCTTTTGAATACATTGTTTATATGTATCCTGCCTTCCCAATGTATATCCCATGCATAGACCAACACACACGTGCACCACATGTAACACCCGACTCAAAATTCAGCTGAAAACTCAAACTCATAAACTGGTTCACTAGCAATAAGGAACATGAAAATGCTTTGATTGACCAGTTGATCTAAGGGTAGCTCTCATTGGCTGTCATCTATAGAAGAACTCTACATCTTAAAATTGTTTTTCGATCAATGGCTTTTTTTCAAATAAGTGCATATCCAGTAAAACAAAAAGACATCAGTCAATTGTTTACCAGCGCAGGTAGTGGCTAGAGAACGGGATGTATAACGAGAGTGCCCTCCCTACTATTTAAGCACAGATTGTGGGGTATAGGGCAGGTAAAGATAACCACTTTTGGATAGTGGAGATCGAGAGGAATCCATCAATGCCACCTTTATGGTATTTAGTAATGTGGCATTATTTGGAAAATTCATTTTAAAATATATATATATATATATATATATATATATATATATATATATATATATATATATATATATATATATATATATATATATATATATATATATATATATCTCCAAGTTACCTCAATTGATTACTGTTGCCTTGGCACTTTCAGCACCCCCGGTATTATTACAAAGTATTACCACAGGTTCTGCCAAGATATGGCTTGTTGGCCTTCCTTGGATTTTTTGACAAAGTCCATCTTGCCAAAATATATGTGGTAGGTTTTTTGGCCTTTGCTTGAATGCCAGAGACATGGAGGTCATAACAATCACTTTATGTGGTTAAACTTAATTACTGTATTTAAAATCAGTGATTTCCAACAAAAAAGATGTTTAAAGTCATCCAAGTCCCATTGACATTGTCAAGAAAATGATTTGTTTATAAATTTGTGTTGTGCACTACTACTGATTATTTAAGAAGACTTTGTGCTTGCAAGTGATTTTATATAATTACACTTTAGACTGGGTATTTTGAAAAAGAAGGTTATCCATGGAATTGATACTTCATGAATTAAAGACTTCTTGTCTCTAGCAAAGAGTACGGAAAACCAAGATGAAAAAACATGCTGCATTTAACCCATTGCTGACGGTGGATAGATTTGCTTACACAGGCTCCAGGATGAGTTTTATTTCTGATCGAGGCAGCTTCTGCAACATAATTTGATTTTTCCCACTCCCTTTTCGTCACTCATTGTAGAGCTAGAGACATTTTGTGTTTTGTTTTTTTGTGTGTTTTACTGTTTTTAGAAATTTATATCTGTCATATCACAGGCTCCATCAATTCTGCAGTTGACTAAAATTGTAGTTCAGGGTCCATATCAACTCATTTTTTTTCTTTATACTCAATGTGATAGAAGTATTACTGTTTTAGGGGGGACAAAAAGCAACTTTATTTTTTCGTATTTCTGTGCTGTCACGAACAAACACGAAACTTATAACCATCCAAAATGAAGAGGTAGGGAAGAGGAAGGAAACTTGTGCTTTTGACAGTGAGTGCCACAATAAAAGGCATCCCTACTGGCACA